>JAANSN010000918.1:0-42303 GCA_036850665.1 Dicranocentrus wangi | reverse complement strand
ATCGTACATTTTAAGCCAGGTTTTTTCTTCCTTTTTACTATTTTTTATACTAAAAGATGGGAATTCTCCAAGAAACTGAAGTTACCTAAAAGCCTTTTGTTCAAAATCGAACAATTAATTGAATCTGTTAGTTGTAATCAAGGGGATGATCCTAAAATGGAGGAATTCGGATAGATTCAGGTGGTCGGCATATAGGTATACCTGTCAAAGTGAGCCGCTTCCTTTTTGCCCCTCAAAAAGGCCATTGTAGACAAAATATACCCTCATTTTTACCATAGTCCGTCCGTGCGCGTTGTACAATCTGGGAACAATCAGGAGCAAAGTATGTCTATTGTGCGGCTGAAATCGTACAGTTGGTATTAATGGGGGCGATTTTATATAGGATTTTGACCACTTCTTCTCTAGTGGTCATTCTCTTCTGTGAGATCCAGCTTCCCTCACAGAGCTTCAGTTTTGAAGCGATACCATCAACTAAAGTGGGCAGCCAGGGTGCGGGGAGGGAGGGTGATGATGATGATCAAAATGATGGGAAGGAAGTAGTGTGTAACAGTAATGGTGTACATTGGTGGTTGTTCAGTTTGATGTGAATGTGTGAGGTGAGTACAATCACGTTCTCCATCATCTCGGATAAACATCATGACGAGGAAAAGTGCGATCCCATCAATTACCTCTATCCGAAATTATCACTCGTGGGCCTTTCACCACTCACCACCCTCATGTCTTTCCACTTGACTAGCTCTCCTACCTATTTTCCCTTTTGTGGCCCTCGTCCTCACATTTATTCGACCGCATAACTCCACACATGACGGTACTTACTTTTATACATTGAAAAAAACGGGAGGTAAAATGCGCAAAATGGAGGAGTATGGCTAAAAGCCTCTATTTTTTCATGCTGAGATAAGAGGAAAATTGAAAAAAAAATTCCTAATACATAAACCACCACAGAAAGAAGCATGGAAAAAAGTTCCCGTTTTTATACAAAATTCTCATTTTTGTGTAATCCTCATCTTACAATTTATTTGACCTAAATGTTCCAGATTAAAAGAGATCAAAGTAGTTCTCCCTTCTTTTTCCGTAGCCTCCTTTTGCTTATGTACTTACTCTCGGGTAGGAGTATCAATTAGCTGACAAAGCAGAAAATAAGTCAGGGACAACTCACGTCAAGTGAAGATATTTAGAGCGGAGCCTTTTCTTTTCCTTTTTTTTGAAAAAAAAAATTTTCCAAGACGGGAAACTATTCAGCCTTTCATTTTAACTCCACTTTTCCAGAATCCCGTCACAAGTAAAAGCCCATAGCCATATATACACTACGCGCGTTATACAGTTTACGACCTCGAATCCACATTATTCGAAAAAATACCGAATGGAAGAAAAACAGAAAAGTTTTCAAATGTAAAGTTTAATTTGAACTTATGTTACAAATGGTAAGCAAAATGGCATCTCTCATCTCAGACAAAAAAAAACTTTTTTCATACATATATTTACTTACTGTTCTATACCCCACGTTGTGCATAAACTGATAGCTTAACTTTCATAAGGAGGAAACAGAGGAGAAAAAACTTGTTTCAAAAATTCCGACATCTCTAACCTCAAACTGGAAAGAAAGTCGGTGGAGCACACACATCCGTACAAATACATTAGAAAAGCTTTTTTTCAGTCGTCCCAACCAACACAGAAAACGAAAAAGAAAGTAGAACTGTGGTGGTGTCGGTGGTGGAGAGACTAGTGCACACTACGTACATACATCGAAAACGTAAAAAAAGTGGAATTGAGAATGACGCGGTTGATTGAATGCTGCACGGACCGATCAAACCGAACCAAAAAAGGCAATCTGACTAGGCTTATTTTTCCCCAATTCCCATGTTTTCCCAGAAACAAATGCAAAAAGGCAAGATGGAAGAAAGTCAGACTCAATTCATTGAAAAAATCTGCATATTAAGAAGAAGACAACCGGGTAAGAAAGCATCACTTTCTGGGAAGAAAGGGTTGAATTGGGAAACGTTTATGCATTGTGTATAAACTCAATGAATGAATGAAAAGCCTCCAAATATCCCCTTTCCGTTTTTCCCCTTTCCCCAAATACTACAAAGTCAGCTGCGGCTTGGGAAAGAAGAAATGAAAGGGAAGTAGAAAAAAGTCCAATTTACATTCTTTATTAGTTAAATTTTGCCAACAATCTCCAAATGAAGAGGAAACTTTTTTTGTTCCTTCTAGGCAAATTCCATAAACAGGAAAAGAGCTAGAGCCTATATATTTGGAACAATATGCATAAGAATATCCACCTTTTAAAAGCTAGTGAAAATGGTTACTCGTCCGGGGCTTGGGAGAAAAAATTGACTCATTTACTTTAATTTTTTTTTCGGGGGTTGCATTTTGTAGTAGCAAGTCAACATGTGTTTGATGCTAATACGGCTAAAATGTATTGTTCAAGGGAGGAACCACCACCGCACCGCCAAGAAGAATGCATTCATGAGATATGAGAAAAAATTAGAATTTTGTGTATACACACGGGGGGCTCACCAACCTAAATTCCCTGATCCACTCATTTTTATTGAAATGAGGGCGTTTTTAATAATAATACAGAAATGAAAACTGGTTGCAACAGCAGTTACCACCTTGTTTTCTCCAGATGAAAGGAAACCCCGAGAAAGCAGTTGACTTAGGGTTTTCTTCATCATCCCAATGCAATTTCACGTCATGTGACTCGTTCCGCCGTAGCTGCAACCATGCACCAACCAACCAACCATCATTTCCATCTTCATCAGGATTCCCTCCGAGGCACTGCATCTGTCGATGAGATTAACACACTTGTCGACTCTCACACAAGAAGCGAACCTTTCTGGGGGAAATGATGGAATGAACCCCAACACAACCACGAGAAAAAAAAGTGTTGGGAAAAAAGAGAAATTAAGAAAAAGGGGAGAAAAACGAATTGTTCGTCTTCTTCCTCCTCCGTCATTTATTTGAGTTAGATGAGAAAATTAGCTGTAGTGAGTAAGCAAAGAAGGAAAAAAACGAAAGCAATATCATATCGACAACCATGAAGGGACGGGAGTGCACAACGAAAATGAATGGATGAATGGATGCATGCAATATCGTATTAGATTAAGAAGAAAAAAGAACTACGCTTGAAGGAGAGAAACTGTGAGATGTGATATTTCCCTCACTCTCTCTCTCTCTCTCTCTCCCACTCTGCGTGAACATAATGAATGCTGTGTCACGGTACAATACCTTCTCAGAGTTTATTTTTTGTCACAGTCAACTTCGGAAGGGAAAAGGTTTGCATGTAATTTAAGCTGGGAAATGGGGCTACATACACGTCTGGTGATGGCAAACAGATTCGATTTGGAGAATCTTAGAAAGAAAACCCCCCACTTCGGAAATTACATTGGCTTAAACCTATACGGATGGAAAGAAGAACGGAAGCATTCTCAATCAGTCGAGTATCTCGGTTGAGAATGTAATACAACTGCTAAATAGTACATTGGATTTATGTTTGTTCGACGTTTGTGGTCCGGTATATATATTATGCACTTTACGTTTACAAGTTTCGTGTAGTTTGTGTGAGTTTTGTCTTAATTGCTCTGACTCTTTGTTTGGGTTTTTTTTCTCTCTATACAGATTCCTTCCTGGAAAAGGGTGTTGGGAGCAATGAGCCAGAATTTGTGGAGGAAATCAAGAACGTCACGGTTGCATCGGGGAGAGAGGCCGTTATTTCGTGTGTTGTTTCCAATTTGGGGAAATTCAAAGTAAGTTTTCACATTTGGTGATTTTCCACAGTTTCGTTTCCCATTTTCACTAGGATTGTCTGATTAGAGGAGTCCCTCACAAAAAATACCCTCTCTACAAGATCATGCTATCCGGGACAAAAGTTTTGAAATACAATATACCTAATATGTATACACCACAAATGTAATTTGCAAAGTGCATTAAGATGAATACAGAATGTGGAAAATGTTGGTGTAATGTCACGTGAGCTGAAATGAGGTAAGAGCATTTCGTGTGTGATACTTTCATAGGCCTTTTACAGAGTAAGATATCCTGGAAATTCACGTAAATCCTGAGTTTACGTGTCCAACCGATTTTACCATGGTGTGGTTTATGTGACAAAAATTCATTGTAATCGGTCGCTGGTGTGGGCCATAAAATCCCAACCGTGTCGTAGAACCGAGAACCACAGTCGTAATAACGGCGCTACTACTCCTACTTCTTCCGTGGATGTTGAATTCGCTTTTGGTTCTAGTCTAAAACTCTATTGTGCGTTTTACTACGAACAAGTGTTGCCAATATTAGAGTACGCAGAAGGTATTTTGGCTTCAATGAATGCCGAGGATAAAATCACGCACCTCGGTCGGTTGTACCTAAAAAACGTAGTACATATGTTTTGGCTTTGGCGCATTATTGTGCAACTGTTTTTATGAATTTATATTCACGCGTATTTGTACCATTTGTGGTAGTGCTCTACCCAAATTGTTAATTTAAAAATTAATTCGTTAGCAATAATTTATTTATGAATTAATATGCTTATGTTAGTATGCACATTGGAATTCATACTAATTCACATTTATTTTCTTCAACGCCAACCACTAATATCAGTGGTATACTCTTTAATGCTTAAGGCATAGGTATAATTGAGAGATGTAATATCTGTTACAGAAGCACATTTAAATTATAAAAAAATATCCAGCATAATATTATAAAGGAATAATTGATTTCAACACCAAGCTCGTGATCATCATCATCATCCCCCTACTCTACCAAGTGGGATGTCAATGACACACAAAGCCCGGATATTTTGATGATAAATCATAAATCATCCAATGGCAATGAAAATAACAAGGCTCGCCAGCTCAACAAAGATTCCTGGCAGACGAGCCGAACGAAACCATCCACAGCCCCATCTCCTCCACTCCAGCCAAAGACTTGTATCTTTTCTTCCTCCGCCGCCACATCCCTGTTTGTTAGATCTTTTTATATAAAGTTGTTATCTTTTTTGCACCAGAAGAAGCATAAATACAAGTACAAAAGTCCACATTGACTACTCCCATTCCATTCCGAGGAAGAGCGAAGAGCACACGGGACGTAGAAAATCACCAGGGGGTTTGGGTTACCACCTGCGGACTGCACCAGGATCAACACAAGCATTCACATTCAGAAACAAGTGCTTCACAATCCTCCAGGAAAGAAGCCCTATCAACAGCAAACCATTATCATCGCCATCACCATATCCCATAGCCAGAAACAATGGAATGCAACGAAAAAAAACAAAGATGCAAGGGGGAAATAATCTTACGTGAACATAACCAAAGACATAGAGGGAGTTTTCTGAAGATATGGATATATGTATATATTCTGTTGTTACCCCCTGGAAAAAAGTAAGCCACGAGGAAGCCCTTCCTTCGCCCATCTCATTTTTTCCCGAAGCAGGCACAAGTGGATAGAGTCCTTCAACAATATTGCCAATGTCAGCCTCCTTTTTTCCTGTAGACCGCATTTTGCACAGGGCTTAAACCGTAAAATCCTGTGTAGGTTTTGTGTGCTATACACCCTCCCTACCGTTATATATACAGCGTATGGTTAACAACATAAGCACCACATTTTCAAAACCAATGCAATAATATGCAATGGTGATGATGATAGCTGTAGTAATATGGCCATCGACATACCCATCCTCAAACACACTGGTCGGGAATGGCTGTATATAGGCTTTACCCGTAGAGTAAATATGCCAAGATGCAAAATAGTCAGATTCTGTACATATTCCATCTCGCGTCGTAGTAAGGCGCTCTTCAGTGCAACATCATTCAACTTATGGAGAGATTATTCACACTTTCCGGGAAAAAGGGAGAAGGCGAGCTGGAGAGGAAAAGAAAGTATAAAATGCCCTAAGAACCCATTTTATGACAATGTCTTTGCACTCTTCTACCTCAATAATGGTGGTATTGCTTTACTCACATTCTCAAATGAATATAAGCTGGGAGAAATATGAGTGGGTTGTTATATGTAAGGATGGCGATGGTGATGATACTTTCCCATTTACGACCTACTCAAAATAGACGGATAACGGCTGTAGTGGCACTGCTTCCTCCCCCAGAATTGTATAGGTAATGTGTGTATCACTGTTGCTTCTTGAAATCAAAATCAGTCTGGGTTGGAGAATGGGAACTGTGAGTCACAGACTTGGGCTCGGCTGTTTTATTATAACATTTTCTTAGTTTAAGTAGAAAAGAAGGGAGGCTGTTCGACTCGACGGTTGTTGTTTTGTAGCTGTTTTAGAGCACAAATAATAGAGCACACTGTAAAAACATGAAGAGACAACTGGCGGCGGGCGGGATGCAAGTCGGGAATGTTTTTAACAGTTGAAATATAAAACCATGCAACTCAAAATTGTAAGCTGTAAACGAGAAAGTTTTTAATGTAATATTGTGTTGAATTAATGCTGCATCGCCTCAATTTTTCCATTGTCATTTCTTGCATAATAATACCTATGGACATAAGCGATATCTCGTTTAAAATTTGCTGTCACTTTTGAGATAATATTCTTATTGTTGACGTCGTCGGTAATAATTAAGTTGCTCTAATTGTATATATACGTAAATCATGCAGTAAAGGAATGAAATCTAAGATTTGATATGTAACGTAAAATTAAAACTAGGCACTTGTTTAAATCATAATATTTAATCTAACAATTGCAATGATCGAATTATCTAATATACTTAACTAAACTACTCGTAATGCAATAGTTCCGTCATCTGCGTTTTAGTGAGTCCAAATTGAGTAGCAAAATACTAAAAATATCTCATTTTATACACAACCCGTCCTCCACTCATGCATTTCGTTTCGTATGTGTATGATCACAATGATTAACACCCTTTTTGTTGCGTGTTTGCACTTGAAAGGTGGGCTGGATTCGAGCGGAAGATCAAACAATCCTAACTTTAGACTCCAAGGTGGTAACGCACAACAGCCGGGTGAGTGTGACACACGACGGTATCCAAACATGGAATCTACATTTGCGTCAAGTCAGGGAGACCGATCGGGGATGCTACATGTGTCAGATTAATACAGCCATCATGAAGAAACAACTGGGGTGCATTGATGTTCACGGTAAGTTTGACACGCTTCATCCCTCGCTGCCTTTTCAGAGTGAAAATAGCACCTCCTCGAAATTCTCTATCCGGGATAATGGATAACACGAATTGACAAGAGCGTAAAAATCATAACTGAAAGCATATAAATAGCAATTTTTGAAACACAATATTTGCATTAAAAATCCGCACGTTTCTTCATATTTCACTATAGCGTCCCCTTTTCATTTCACCCCTTCCTTCAAAAGATGGAAAAGTTTAGCTTTAGCTTATCCAATGAGATACATGACACGCTGACCATCGCCATGCAAAAAGTTGGGAAACTTACTACTCCTTCAACTTTTTACACCCATCATGCACTAGAGTAAACACAAAGTTTGTCCAGTGGGAACACACACACATACGAAAGCATTTTGGCAAACATGTTATACACACATCCCTGTCAAAATGAGCTGCAAAAGATAAATATGAAAATATGAAGTAACGAAGGAGAACTGACATTTACACTCATGGCTGACGCCGACTTTTGAAACATGTACATAATAACATCTTCCCGTAAATAAGTAAAAACATTGACAGTGTAGTAGTAGTGCAGTAGTAGAGAGAGAAGAGAGAGAGAGAGAAGATAGACAGAGGGGATATGATGATGGTGGTGGTGAGTTTCAGTCTTCGGTTTTAACTTTGTCATATATTCATGCCTGTACACCAAATTTTCTCCACCGTAATATGCACAATATACACGTTTTGTGTATTTCCCAGGGAAAGCGCTTCTCTAGAAAGGGGCTCGTTTTTTTTCGTCTGTTTCTCTTCGTTCAAAGTTGACTTGACTTTCACCGGGGAAACTTAAGTAAGAAATATAAAGTCCCTAAGTAGCACTGCTCTCTACACAGTTGTACTACCACTACCGCATGAGCATCGTAATTAATTAAGCAAGCAAAGGGATGCCACCATATTAAACAAGGAAAGCACATAGAAACAGCTAGGCTATGATGAGGGAGAACTGTAGTGGAAAGCCATTCATTGAGAGGAATAAAGTTGCTGGGTTTTCTCCCGTAAATGTGATACCATCGTTAGCATCATACTCAGTGTAACGCGACGAGGGACACATATATTCATTCATGGACACAAAATGAACGAGCCAAAAGCATGTCCTACGAAAGGGAAAACTTGAGTGGAGGAATTTCTCCTGAAAAAAATAAAACTTGCTGCTGCTGCGACATGGGACACTTTCCCTTGTAAAATCCATATATATCCCTGGTACATGGGGAAAACGACGTTAGTACTAATTCAAAACTGGTATCGCACATATCCTCTTCCTCTGTGCTCAAGTCTCGCAGTGTTTATACGCATCATCCCAGCATGCAAAAACTGTTTGGAATCACATGTCCTCGCTTTCATTACATATTTCATTTGCAAACCTCAACAGACTTTTGATGCTCCTCTGCTGATGATGTGGAGGACAGGACAGCGACAAAAACGTGTCGAAACAGGAATAAAGTCGAGTCGTTGGCGGGGTATATGTTTGAGAAGAGGAAGTCATAAACGTATTCATTGATTCAGACATATATTTTACGAGACATGGCACACGAGTAGCAGCTCCTCTCCCTTGGAGAAAACAGCCTTTTAGTTACTGCAATACCATAATTCCCAGTTTTTGCTTATATTTGCGTTTTATATGTGTTCGGTGCATTTCATTATCATCATCAACACTCACCGCCACAGCACAGACTACCGTCACAAGTGACGGACCTCCCAGTGCGATGCAGTAGTAAATGCATACATTAATAAAAACTGGCTGGGTAGACTACAACGTAGATTTCCCGGAATGGAAGTACTAGTTAGGAATTTAGGAATTAATATAGAGAGCCGACTACAAATATATAAGTTTTGGCTCTTGTAAAAACAGCAAAAGTTATATAAAAAAATCCTTTTGATTGACAAACTTTCATCGTAATATGCATCACGTGCTAAGCAAGGTGGATTTACAAGTTTACTTAATTACTTGGAGAGAGAAAAAACGGGCATGTGTTGATTGAAACTTGGGTGGTCGCGGATGCATGGATGCACGTTAGGGGTATACGGGAAACTAGAGGGTGTCTGTTCTCGGCCGGGGGCAAATTGAGATATTCCTGTCCCCGGAAGAATGTATGTGCGTACATATCAGGCAGAGTTAGGATTTATTGGTCGCTTGATGTCCGACGGTTTCCAAGAAGGGATGTATTTTTAGCGGATATATATACAACAAGCTTAAAACAATTTTAGGATGTTGCTCTTTTCTTGTCCGGATTTATAACCTTTCACCATCTCCCTCCTTCATCGTCGGTAGTGAAAAAGGCTGTGGGATCCACCCACACAACTTTTTTTCTCTCTTTGAATCTGTGATATTATAAATTGTGACTTGAGGTTTCTTAAATTTTTGACACTCTGGCTTAAACAGATTAAAAAGCTCGACGGCAAGGAAGGGTTGAGCGGGTAAGCTCTTAGCAAAATACGAAGATTTTTTTAGTAGCAAGCAGCACCGAGTTTGATTTTTTTTTATTTGAGGAAAGTGTCAAGATGTTTGCCAAAGTTTTTCCTTTTTGCCGAGGGTTTTGTACAGGGGGACGACGAGTGAGTGTGTGCACGCATAAATTCGTTGGCGAGAGAGGCGAGAAAATTGAATGAAATTATTATTGCACCTTTCTGTTCCAAGATAGGCAATGTTTTCACGCCTTATGACTTTGGAATAGGAGGGACCTCATGCTGTTTGTAATAACAAGATTTCCTAACAAGGAAAATAAAAATCTTTTTTCCTTTCCACATTACATTTTTAAAGGGCAAGGTTATCGATTTCTCACCCCATTAACTACTCCCCATTTCCTGGAAGGCGGAATATACGCTCTGTGTGTGTGTGTGTGTTCTCACCGCAAAGTGATTACACCATTCTCGAGTGCAATTAACTTCAGATGAAAAAGAGAAACTTGTGGAGGATCAGATACGGAGGAAATACGAGCCGTTTCTTGATGTTCGTTTCTCTTTAACTTTAAAGTATATGCATGCTTTTCCTTTTAGCTATATTTTCTGCATTTTGAATGCACATCTTTTTAGAGGTGCAGTCGTTTTCCGTTTTTTCTTGTGCTCAATGATGGAATATGGAAAAAGGGAAAAATTGTAGGGAGGGAGAGATAGAGAGGAGATATGTGTCCCCCATAAAAAACGAAGGGGACACATTTGGTTCACTTTTGCTCTCAGCGTATCACGTCCAAAACGAGCGAAAAGTGCACGGTCACGTCGTTTCCCGGCGTATTGTTTTACTTGTTTGAGTTAGGGAAACTACAAGCCATAAAGAAGGGAGGCGGAGGAGGTGGAGGAATGAGGTGGTAAATTAAACGCGTTTTCTCATAACAAAATGATGAACTTTTTTCTTTTGAGAATCCTCCATACCACTCTTTATTCCACGCCAGATCGTTTACTTTCTTCATATTTTTTGGGGGGTAGAGGAATTGCGTTTTGCAAAACTTTTGTGTTTGTGTTCTCTTTATACGTTTATATAGAATAGAACATGAGTGTAATAATGCTGGCGGAGTATGATATTTTGGGTCTTTACGGAGTGTATGTGGGAGGATATAATAACAGTGCATCCCCCTTTACAGAGATTCTTCTTAAAGATGCCCTGCCATTATATATTATAGTTTTTTTTATTCTTATTGCATTTCTTTCATTCGAGCAGCAGTGCATAAACTTTGGGACAACGACAAAACTCATAACTCGTCCGGTTTGATTTATAAGTCATCTAAAATCAAATTTCTCAAAGTACGACTTTCTTTCTGTATGGGAATTTCTTGCAACATCTTATATACACATCATGACGTCACACATTACAGGCATAAAGAAATGAGCACCAAATCATATTACATGAACCAGCATTAGTATATATTGTAGCACAGTTATCAAATCAATCGTCCGCCACATAGTGCACTAGATAGATTAACAGTGCTTATAAATCTTGACGCAGATTTCAAATGCAGACGCTCTTCTCACAGGTAACAAACATAAACATTGATACAAGCTCACTTTCCACTCAGGCATTGAATTTCATCTCACATGATGAAGGGGTAACTCATAAATTCTTTGCCGAGAGGACAGAATACTAAACGAAAACGTTGACAGAATAAGACACTTTTTTCTGCTCAATTGACGACATGCGATAAGCAAACGAGGCGGTGGGCACCAGCCGTTTCCCAACGTACATACGTAGCACATTTGCTAATTGGGAACATTTCGACTTACAAAGTAAGAGGGGGTCAACACAGCATAAAGTGTTGCTTAATTGAGGATACCTATATTCATTAACACCAATTGGCAAATCATTTGAAAGATGACATGAATAGCACGCATGCATTTAGGATTACCGAGTAAATACATTAACCGACATACAGGGCTTACTGTACAATATAATTAACTGAATATCAACTCGATTCAATTTATAGTACATCACATAACTCATAAATACCCTTACCCTTGTGTCGGGGATGCATCGTGAGTGCAAAAATTTATGCACTACGGCCATAGATTAAAAAGCAAGATACTTAGTTATATCTCTATTACTACAGCTCATTCTTAAATTAGTATTTTCGACAGTCCCGCAAGAAGTGGTTCTGCTTTTTCCAAGTTTTACTCGTTGGAATTGTATTGTAATTGATGACCTGAGAATATCTCTAATTAGCAAAACTGGACAATATCATATGCAGATACACCTTAATAATAATTATTTTCTTCAAAATCTTCATCCTGTGCTTCGCGTGTTCAGATATTAACTCGCTGGAAGAATGCCAAACATCAGGTGTTTAAATTAACACTATCCCTCCCTATAAATATCCACATTTAGTAGAGTCTATACTGCGTTTTTACGCTTTTTCCTTGTAAAATTCAAATTCTCCAGGTTCGCATGTGAAATTTACGCATATAACGCATTTATACGTGCAGTTTTGTACAACTCAAAATATTTTATATTTTAGTGTCGCCCACGATAGTTGACGAAGAAACAAGTGCAGACGTTACAGCAAGGGAAGGGGACAATGTCACTTTGGTTTGTCGGTAAGTATACCATACAAAAATAGCTGTTATGTAAATTATTCTAGTTACACGACCTCATTCAATACTAAAGCTTTCATCTCGACGTTTCTTGCTTTCTTGTTTCATCCAGAGCCACAGGGAGACCCCCTCCGAAAATAATTTGGAAGCGAGAAGATGGTCAAAAGATTTTGGTTCGGCGAGGACTCCGCGACGTATTCAAAGGTAACGTAACCTTGATCATTTCTGTTTACACCCTAAACAACCCAACCAAACAAGCAAATAATAGCTGATAACATGCAAATAACCTCATTCTGATTATTGATATTACTGCGGATACTGCGTAAGCCCTTCCCCCAATATATTCCTCTTCTTGAGTGTGTAATACTAATATCCAATTTAATTTTAACAAGCATCCCCACCATCCTATTTATCACCTAATTATATCATCCTATTGCAACAATAATTGCCTACTTTACGAGACAACAAGTCCCGCTCACGGACTCGCTAGCAGGATATACTACATCCCAAAATAGTCCGGTTCACACGTTCATGTAACCCTCCTTTCCGATTCTTATCCTTATCCCAACTCGTTCAATAACCCAACGACCACATAGAGAAACCCTGTTTCCCACACAGTCCACATCCTTTAGGAAACCATCCTTTAATAAAATAAACGTTTCATTGCACCGATAATTAAATGAGGGCTACGTGAAGTGCATTCTTATCCTGTTCTTTGGAGGAGAAGAAGCCTAAAAACCAATTTTACACCGCTGCACACTTCTCTAATACCCAATTGATGAGAAACGAAATGGTAATGTCGGCGGCTCTGGAGTATGCGTTTAATTGGTTTTTCTCAAGTTGCTCCTTTGAAAATCAAAATGGAATTTACTTTTTTTCGATAAAATTACTCCTGAAAAGGAGAAGAAGAAAAAAAGGGAAAACCCTGTAACTAAAATTGCGACTATACTTTTTTCTTTCGTCTAAAAGATTACTCTTTCTTTTTACAAGATATCATTGTTCGTGCCAACAACCTCCCTTTTGTCATTCCACTTCCTTTTCTTATTCACAAGGAGTGTGACTAACGTAACGTATTGCTGACAATATGCCGTCGTCGTCTGTCCTGTAACAGACCAAAAAAAAGCTTGAGACCCGCCGCAAAGGCCAAAGAAGTAAAAGGCATTATTCTTGTTCTCCTCTTCACAAGACAAATCTAAGAAAATAGGTCCTTAACTTATAAAAAAAGGTCAATTTGTAATGGTGATAACTCTCACCGATTTTCCCCTTGAGCTCTCTGATGGAAAGCAAATAATAAAAATGGGAAAGGGAAAAAATGGACTCGACAGATATTGGCTTAAAAAATCCATGTAATACTGCACCACTCCTTTTCAGTTAGGCTATCCATTACTGAAGTCTGACAATGTGTAGGCAGGAATCCCAAACTCACCTATCACATTCTCATAGTTGCAAATGGTACACACATAATACAATGTCTCATGTGTTCTTTTTGTCATTTTCCCATTTCCCCACCATGTTCGTCTTGTGTGGTCTCATCGACTGTCGATTTGTGTGTTCCAAAAATATGTAGAGCGACAAGGAACAAAAAACGAAAGATTTTTCCTTCTTCTCTGCTCTACGACATACCGCAAAAAAAAGAGAACTGGCTGAAGTCAGAATAAAAATGTGCGTGGAAAAAAGGTAGTAGTATAGTACCTAGTAATGCACCACAAGTATAAGCACCCCGAAAACCGGGAAAGGCTGGGTGGTGCGTAGTGAGTGAACAATGCAACCGGAGATCGGAGACAGAAAATGCTTATAATATAAGTATGCTCGTATGTGATGAAATGGAATGAGTTTCTGATTCGTGCTTTGGGTACCTTATAGGTTTGGATAATATCACGGGAGAGACGCTTCATTTTGTCCGAGTGGATCGGAAAATGCAAGGAGCTCACTTTTGTCTGGCGAGCAACGGCGTTCCACCTACAAAATCAAAGAGAATCGTTCTCGATGTCAACTGTATGACTTATTTATGTTCTCTTTGCCTTTCTCCCTTCCGCTTACATAGAATAATTGCTTTCTCCTTTATTTAGCAAGAAATAGAAATTCATTTTTTCCGTATGCCTTTAGAACTATATATGTATATATATATATGTATATGGTCAGAATCAAAAAAAAGAAGAAGACATATATTTCTGGGGATGTTCTCCCTGTCGCCATTCTGCGGCTTGTTTTCCTGCTCCCAATTTTTCCCAATAATAAGCCAATAATGATAATGTGACTATGAACAAACGAGATTCTTATTGCATTCTACGCTAAAGCTTTTAATATTTGGGATACACTTGGAAAACATATATACTACTCTACTTCATAAGCTCTTTTTTTACTTTCCTTGTCACAAAGTTGCGGTTTCAATCCTATTTCATCTTGTTTTCCAAAACATTTGATTTTTAGGAGCTAAAAAGTTGCAGTGTGTCGCCTGCTAAAAACTTCTTTCGCTTTCTTGTTCGCTTTCCTCTGTTTCTCTAAACGCTTGTTTTTGAGATGGCTTTGATCTCAGAGATTTTCCCACAACGCGGAGCTCCTCCACTTTCTCAGATGCAGCTTTAAAGGGTCGGGTCGGGGCTGATGTCAACGGTTTGTTTTATATTCTTATAGTTCCTCCAGTGATCAAAGTCCCTTCTCAACTTCTTGGAGCTCCTTTTGGGAGCGATCTCGAACTGAAATGTGAGATTGAAGCAATGCCTAAGGTACGCCTAGCATAAGGAATTTGAATGTTTTTATGTATATATTACCTACAGTGCTAATTGAATTTCCTATGGGGAGCTGCCACAATCGTATGATAATTTATCAAAAAATAAAAATAAAAATTTTCTTCCTCGTAGCCATTTGTCTACTGGATGAAAAACCGCGCAGAAATGCTCATCGACGGAGCAGGTATTACAAATAGGTAAGTTGTGTAAAAAAACAACATTTTTACAGTTAGTGAACAGCTGGTGTAGTACGGACATACTGAAATTGATGTTGAGGTTCTTTCGTATCATCCATCATCCTTTCCTCGCATATCCCTCTTCAAACAATCCCCCAAGTAGTATTCGTATCAGGAGGGCTAATTATCATATGATATGAGCCCAAGCCTAAACAAATTATACCCGATTTAAAACAAAAAAATCTTGTTTGTTTGTTTGTTTCCAGCACAAAATATATCATTCAAGAGAGCCGACACTCGTACAAGGTGGGAATGAAGCTGGTAATAAAAAACTTTGCCAAGAAGGATGTCGGCATTTACTACTGCGTAGCTACAAATTCCTTAGGCAAAGCTGAAGGAACCGTTAGACTTCACGGTATGTTTCACTATCCGCTAAAAAAGCTAGTTTTAAGGAATATTTAAGGGCAAAAAAACAACAATGCATGAAAAGCATTATTAAATTTGCAATGTGCATAATAACGAATGCGTCAAAAATAGTTTAGAGATTAGAGAGTGTCTGCGCTCTGCTCCACCCGCACGCACCCCAACTCAAGTGAAAGCCTTTTTATACCAGACAATTTTTGGGGCATAGTGAACACAGGTCCGATACGTAAGACACGAAACAAGAACAGGCCCAGCAGCCAGCAATGCATCTCAATCCCAATCTTTACTTACCCATACGATACCCACCCACCCAACACGCCGACCGAACACCATTCCGACTCTTTTTTTTGTATATCTCCTCTGCTATATGCATACAATATTTTACTTTATTACGCTGCACTTTGCAACAATAGCACAATATATACGGTATCCCCTGTGCAGGGAAAAACAGAAGGGAACAAAAGAGTTTAGGGAGAGAGAGAGAGAGAGAAAGAGAGAGAGAGAGGAAGGATGGAAGGAGACAAGTTATTTAGCATAAAATCGATGGTGGATGTGGATATGTTATATGTGCGTATGTGGGGGACACCCTGTGGTGAGGAGATGGATCAAGGATGACTATTATTATCTGGGTTTTTCTCACCCAACGAAAACCACACACCGACACGAGAAAAAATATACGGGAAAAAAGTGGAGGGTATCCGGTTCACCTTTTTTTTCTATATGTAATACCGTCACACAAATTCACGCCGTGCCACTTTCACTGTTGATTCGAAATATCCCATACAATTTTCTGAGGATATAATGATACGGAAGGTTCTGTTGCTGGTCTGGTTAGATATCAATATCTATCAACGACGTATTAATGGATTGAAATCCTTTTGTATACACACACACCAGCACTAGTGCCACCGCCTCCGCCACCATCACGCCATCATCATGATAACTTTTTCAACAATGCACATCTGCTTCCTTGTATATTATCCCATCTTTGAAAATCTCATAAGTGTACACTTTTTTTCCTCCAAGAAAGTCAAGGAAAGCTTTTAGCATAAAAAATGTAATAAAAAGGATGAATGTTTTTACCCTGTCTCCGTATTTTCATCCCTCTAGGGATTTATTTTCATAATGATGATGATGACAAAGCTGAAGAAAAAAGTCCAGACTGTGGGACAGAAATGGTGACTGTGATGTTGAAAGTGGTGGTGGCGGAGTTGACAGCTTTGACAGGCTGTAGCTTTAGAAAAAAAATACTAACAAAATTATATTTTGGAGAGACAGAGAATGCGAGTTACTTATCAAAATGAGCTTGCCTAGTTTACAATAATATTTGATTATGCTAATTTTATCAATATATGATTGATATCGGAGTATCGAGACAGTTGAAGAGACGGAGGGAGTCTACGTGTTTTGTTAACACTTTCTCCTTGATGGAATACGACGTTTCAAATTTGAAATATGTTTTATAATCGTGTCATTATTTTGAGGCAACTCTTGCGAAATGTTGATGGAGGATTTTTTTTGGCTTGGGCCAAATAAATAGCATAGATATTTTTGTCTGCTCTCATTGCCAACCTGGCGAATTATAATTTTCCCGAATTAAACTTTCATTACTTTAGGGTGCGTGTGTAGCAGCGTGTTTCAAATCAAATTTCATGCTTGACCGACACTGGTCATCGCTAAGATTTGACGTGTCCCTCGAGCCCATAATCTTATCATTTTTTTCGTGTTTTGGCGTGATGCTAACAGCCCCATTGCTACTGCTTCCAGAGTAAAAGTCAGTTTTCGTGTTCATGCTTCACGTGAATCAATCCCAGAGGACGCTGGGCAGCCGATGTTCCCTTGTCGTTGTAAACTGTAAAAATGGAGAGTAGAAAGAAGCAAAAGTAAGAGTCTGTCTGCGATGGAAGCTTCAATGCAGCACAGGGTTTTCATGAGAGGGATGAAATACACAGGGGATGCTGACTTCGATTTGGGAACATCGAAGTGTGATGGGATAACGAACTCGTCGGGGTTTCGAGATGATCAGTAGCGGTGTGTGTAAAAATATGTGGAGTGGAGAATGTACATGTGCATCTCACAATCCCATCCCTCCTCCTCTCAAGCTTCTTTGAAAGTGTTCAATATTGAAAATTGAGAAACAGTAGCATCAAGGAGAAACGCAACAATCCATTTTTTGTGAAATTTTATACTCTTTTCGTTTGTCATTTCACGTAACTTCGTGTATGTGCGCATTTCAAATAATTTGACACATGTCAATTTAAAACGACTGTACAACTCCGTGTAGGGAATCGTTTTGTACAAACTATAAAAACTATTTATAATGGGAAAAATAACGTAAACTGGTTTTACAATTTTAGTTGTAGGTTTCTTCGCCGGCTGAAATTATTATATTAAAGCAATTTCAAAATGAGAAACAATGAATAACTCGGCGAGCGAAAAAGTGTACTTCGGCTACAACTATATTTTATTACCTTTTCATTCAGTGATTTTATAATTTATACTATAATTTACTTTACAGAAGTCTATTTGGCTAAAACAACCTCAAGCTCAACAGAAAGGCAATCTGCGACACTGCAAGGTAAAAAGCTGCTACCATGCATTTTAATACAACCATATTACACCATCATCACCAGCTTTTCAGTCAGGAGCTACAGTATCTACGTTTGATCATTTACACGTACGCCAATTAAAATGGTATTACGTCGTTGCGCCCTACATATTTACGATAATACTCTTACAGATTTTTACCTACCTATATTTTAAAACGGCAACCAAACATTGGTACGGTTCTTTGTAGTAGGCTTTTCCTGACTTTCCCAAATTTAGTGTAGCACGTAGGCGTTCGTATTAATTAAAATGGATTATTGAACAACACTACAACGCGATACATGAGCCACCTATGCGTATATTTGTTTCAGGGTTTGCTACCCCTCCCATGAACACAGAGATTCGTAATACAGGACTCCATCATAATAAAAATAAGGATTCTCGGTGGCCGAGTTACGGTAAGTACCTTGAAACTTCTGTACAGTTTTTTGGTTCACCGTTTGCACACTTTCAATCTCCTCTACATGTGTCTCTCCCAACCTAAATAATGCAGTAGCAGTAGTGTATTTAAACGAATCATTTCCACCGTTCGTTTCTTGCACACTACTGGAAATAGGGGTTGTAAGTAGCCTCTTCAGTGAGCAACTTCACAAAATTACAATGAGACTGGATGACTGTGTAAACTTTCTCGACAACACAAACAACAAGTTCAGTGAGTCGTGCGAGGGGCATATAGGTAGTTCAAGATTTGAAGTGATTTTATATAATATGCCTTCCCTCTCCCTCTCACGCCACCACCATTCCGCGTTTTCCATAAAACAGTCAACTTTCCAAGGATAGGACGGCGGTGGTGGTGGCGATGAGAGGACTGCTCTTCTGAGAACACTTGACTCAATCTTTCATTCTCGGTAATAAATTAAGTATATCATCAGGAGGAGAACTAGTCAACAGCCAGAAATCACCCAGTCATACAGGCTCACCTCTCACAGTCATACAGCACAGCATAATATTGAAGCGTACTCCTTTTGTAAGCATAAAACAAAGTGTAAACACTCCAATAGAAAGTACAATAGGGAGGGTAGACTACGACAATGATTTTTATTCCGTCCCTCTCCAAATTTGTCACGACTGGGCACACTACTATACCCATTGTTGCAGAACCTTTACCCCCAATTGCATTCCTAAATCTTAAAGGTACACTTTTACATTTTTGAGATATTTACGACTCCAAAAACAACATGGGAGTTCGTATCCGTTTCGCAAAAAATCTTTTATATACCTATATTTCCTCGTTTAACGAGATTCGAGATTGCCAACTTGCTTCCTTTCTGGCTGAGTAGGTACACAAAAACGCTTTTTGAATGCAATCTCCAAGAGTCCTCCACCTCCACCAGTCTGGGGAGCTAGGTTGGCTGTGACAAAAAGGTGTATGGATATACATATACCTAGTGGGGAAACATGTGCGTAAATTTGAATATTCATGAGTGGAGGAGCAACTACTGCAATTTACTTTCACAAGAGAAAGGCAAACGTTTTTTATGATGACGATGCACTCACCCACCAACCGGTATATTATATATATCACCAAAATGTTTTGCATATAGTCAGGCAGTCTGGCTGAAACACAACCCTGCTATTTACTCCATCATCGGTGAAATACACAGGGTTGCTGAGTTCTGTGTCTTGCTTGCTTCGTTTCAAATCATAAAATCAACGGAATGCCGTCTCCAATGTGTGTACTGTAATGACGACAACGATGACTGATTGTGTGATGAAGATGCTATCAACTGTGAGAATTGGAAGATTTGCTTGAATGAACATCAATCCTTCTGTCCTTTTTTCACCACTTGCATTACTTCCTTTTCCCGACATTTGTACGTTCATGCATGCTCTCGACAACATGATCATCATCCCTCTCTTACTCCCAACGATATCCATTTTTATGTACATACATACCAGCGCATTTATATCCCAGCCGTATTCCCTTATTTAGTCCCGTATGCATCATCATCATCATCGTCGTCATCAGGATGAAAGGAGGGGGTCCGGGTGGTGGTGATTGTTGTGAGGGTGCTTCGCATCTAGATATATTGTGCCTAAAGGACAAATAGAAAAACCGGCTAGTCTTCTTATTCTTTAGCCATTCCGGTTTTTATGTCCCGCATTTTTTCCGTCCTTTTCTTACTCTGGATATCATCACTACTCACTACTACGCCATCAGCAGGGGAAAGGAACTTTTTTTTTGCTTCAATTCTACTTTCAATTTTCAATATTTCCAGAATTCTTTCACACTTTTTCGCCCTCGTACATAGTGAGACGGCGGCGAGTGGGTGTGAAGGTATTAGAAAGGAAGTTGTTAAGGAAAGAAAAAGAGCTAAAACGGTTGTGTGGATGCGTGGCTTGGTGCTTATTGCATTATCATGATGATGATCATCTTCGTCCCCACTTGGGCCAGATAGGAAGAGGTTATATAATATAATGTTTAGATCCATATTGCCTTTTCCCCTGTCCATTATAATATGTCCGATGTCCGTTCACCACGAGAGGATGGGATGGACGCGAACGAGATGGTCACCAATGTTGTGAGGAGAGCATCTTGAGTCCTAAACTATATATCTGACAAAATGGGAAAGAATGGGGGAAACTCGTATGAATCTCACTTATGTGCATTATAAGCAGAAGGTGGAAGTAAAAAGAGGCACGTTATGAAATACATAGCGGAGAATTTCCTACGTTGACTTTTCTACTGTATCCTGTATCCCGTATACAATATATATTCGATCTGGGAAAATGGCCTTTTTAATAATTATTAAATTGAAACTTACAAATAAAGATGTGGGCATAATCAGATATTTCATTGCAGGTTTGCAAGCTAGAATTTTATATTCCGTAAAAGGAGGTTCTACAAAGCTTGGAGGCATTTCCTTTGCACACACGTAACGTAATAAACTTGCATAGTTAGTGAAAACAGTAAAATCAAAAGTATGAAAGATGACATCATTGTATCAGTTGGATATTCTCCGAGTTGATAGCCGCGATCAAAAAGTAATGCTTTCCATGTTTAGTTGCTCCTCCAAAAATAAGCTCGTCTTGAAAGGCATGAGACAGATTTTGCACCATATATGTTAGACACGGTAGACGAGAGTATGTAGTACTCCCACATTTTGTGTCGTTCGTCGTGATTACTGCTATTCCAACGATCCCCACCTCGATAGTGTTCGCTTGTCTAGAAATTTGCAATTGAAACGTAAAAAGTTGTCTTTAAAAAGCATGTAGGCTCGTAAAATGCATCCTCATATGCATCCTCCTCCACACTTAGCAATAGGCCCACTTTGAGATACAGTTTTTTAGCAATATAAAAAAGGTGTCGGTGAGTTTGGGTTCTCCTCTTCTTCACAGGTTCACTCACTCACTCAATATCCTACGTTCAGCTTCGTCAGCATCAGGAGGCAATAATAATGAGAGATCATATGCTCCACTGGCTCCTGTCATATTTTACACACGTTACGACTTTCGAGTAGAGTTCAAGCGGGAAAGAGTGTCTGAGTAAAAGTAAAGTTCACGACGACGAGGGATCTCTTATCCCCTTTTTAAACGTTGGGGGAAGAAACGACGACACTTCTCTCTCCGCCGCCCGCACCCTTTCTGCCCTTTTTACTACCAAAGCCCTAGTAATAATCACAGTTTGCATCATCGTATCCCGTGCAATACTCTCCCGAATATATTATGTCGTGCTATAAACTGATTGATAGCTTCATTCCTTTCATTTTGCAGATGTGGATCCTAGGAATCCCGTCGTGTCACCTCATGATCCCAGGTCTCAAGTCAACAGAGATGATATCTCGTCTCCTGTGTCCGCTGCCGCCACGTCAATCAAAATTCTACCACTTAGTCATCATCATCATCATCATCGAATATATTCACTTTTCCTACCAATATTATTATTCCCCTTCCCGCACCGACTCCCTCTCCTGCTCAGTATGTTTCTTTTAGTTGTAACCACATCACTCTGGCACCAAGTCGTTACCCCTTTTGATAATTTTTCAAGGTGACTCTGGTAAAAAAAAATATATGAAAATGTGAATGGGAAACCAGAAGTCGGGGGAAAACAACTTATAACGTATTTTCAATTTTTTACTTTTTTCTTTTGTGTCATCTGCATTCTTCATCATATACGGGTTGAATGGTCTAGACCGAAAATTTTGACGAAAAATATCATAATGTGCACAAGCTGTTGCATTATCATGCAACACATTTTTGATGCATGAATATGGATGATTTGATGAAACCAGAGTGCAATATTGCATTTTGTAGTATCCTTTCTCACATTTCGACGAAATATGGGCAAAATGCAACTTGCGTTGTTGCTATATCTCAAAATTACGTTACGCTAACGAGATGTTCAGTTTGACTCTTATTTTTATTTCCTTACGATCATCATGGTGCGAATGGGAGCGGGGATGGTTAAGAAGGCTATGGGGAAATCTACAAAATCTGAACTTATGAAATTGATCATCGACTCCACTACAATATGAATATGGTTACAATTATAAGTAGATGACTATGAATAACTCGTACATTTAACTCATTTAATAATATGATTGTACAATATAGATCACGTTTATACGTCAGGTAAAGTGCAAACGAGGAAGTCTTCTCGGGCAAACAAAAACTTGATAATATGCTGAATACATATAAAATGTACGTATGGTGCGTGTAAAAATACACAATATATGTACATATTGTGCGCTAAATCTATATTATTTTTAGCTCGCTGCATTACAACAGGCTAATACCAAATATTTCCATTGAAAAAACGAAATAATGCTGACCCCGAATTATCCATTAGAAGAATCATCGCTCCTCCTCCAGTTCACATTTAAGGTCAGTGTGCACTGAACAAGCTCATATCAAACTTATCAGATTTGAACAGGAACATACTCGTCACGTCATTGCTAAAAATGGTACGTAAAAGTGTGTACATATTTTTAGGCTAATTTTACAAGTAATAAGGTTCGTATAAATGAATAGGTATTTATTATGCATGTCCAAGTACCGTTACGTAGGCATTACTTACTGGGAATCATTATTAACACCTGCTCAAAAAATCACATCAGTATCATCGCTAGCACAATTTCAAAAGGATAAAATGCGGTTACTTTTAGAAATGAAAGTTGTAATTGAAAAACCAGCGCTTTTTTGCGTACACACTCACACAAATTCATGCTTCGCGTGTGAATATCTACAAAAATGTGCATATAAATAAAAACAGTAAACTAGATGCTTTTAAAAACTTAAACGCATATTGTGATTCTAAATTTTTAAAAAGAATCCAAAAGTAAAAGTACCAAAAAGTAAGTGTATACATGTTATATGTAAATTGTGGAACTGATTGTATTTACTAAAGAGACATTTTTCATGTTGGAAAAATAGCAATATAAAAAAAATTAAAACTATAAAATATTCTACAATCAAGTACCATAATAATAAATATGCAAAAAAATAAAGATTTAATATTACAATATTGAATTGAGGGTGTATCATTAAAATAATATTTAATAAAAATTGTTGCAACAAAATATGCAGAATTTATGTTTGTCTTTGCATTTTTTAAGGTGAGTCAGCTCGGAACATTATTATTGCCATTCCACACTGTCCAAATTATTTGCTACAAAGAAATTGAATTTTTTTGTAACCGTCTTCCGGGAATTGTCAACAATTGGCGTATGTATCTTCCACGCAACTGCTTCCGGCACCATATAATCCGTGCCAAAAAAGTAAACCAATCTTTTTCAGGAAAAGAAATCCTTACTTTAAAAAATCATTTAACTTTCCTTGTCGGAGAAGAAATGAGATGAGTTCGTTATTCGAGACGCAATGCTTACCTACCAATCTCTCTGCTACGACTACCACTGCTGCACTGACTACTAACTCAAACTCAGTATGAAATGCGTATCAAGTTGGGATTACAAAAGACCTTATATACTAAAATGTAATACGAGGCTGGAAATGAAAACTTGTGAAAAACTATTTCTCCGTCTTTCCACAAACCATGTTGTGATCTGTCTTGTCTTTGTTCACTTGTCTCTTTGGATGGGCGATGTGAGCCATTAGAGATTGGTAAGTGGCATACATCTATAAATATTCCCGACAGTTGTACATTATTTCCATCTCTCCCCATCTCGTTCCCTCTATAACAGTGCATATATACATATGATACCTTCTCTTCTACACAACCGCAGCAACCAACAAAACCAACCCACGGACAGAATCCACGAAACCAAGTAAAACTAAGCCAAAAAGGAGGGAGCAGGAGCAGAGAGGAGAATACTGGTGAAAACTTTATTCGGAGAAGCTCACAACGACGTCAACGACACGACTAACTTAATATTACATTTTGAAAATGAACCGTCTATTTTTTCCATTAAATGAGAAACAACAACTTTCTTCACTCACTAAAAGTGCACGACTCTGCGAAGCAGTAGACGTTGTAGTAGTTTTCCATGAAACACACACGTTTCGGCTTTATTTAAGCTCATCCTGTTTTCAAAACTTGGATTCCTTATTGGTCATATCAAAGAGAGTGGTTCTCATTTGAAAATTTTGGAAACACTTTTTTTTTACCCAACAAACGAGCTACCAACTTGGGAAATAAAGCCGGTGAAGAAAATCCACGGGAAAAAATAAAGTGCGGAAGCGGTGAAATACAAAGTTTACAGTATCATCTCAGCCCCACTTAAATTCTTATATGCATATAACGAAGGGCTGCCTGGAAGGGAGTGAGGGAAATCCATGCAATTTCTCTCTACCTTCCCATCTATATCCCAACTCGGAAAACAAACATTCAAATAAAACGACAAAAAAATGAAACGAATGACCCCCACTAGTAGTTTTGAACAAGTGGAAAACAGAGATGGAGACCACGGGACACCTTAAATTACACTGTCATTGTAGTTGGAAATGACCCAATAAAAATCCTTCTGCTTTGCTTACCCTACCTACTCACACTCACACGGGCAGCACTCAACAGAAAAATTAATACTTTTCTCCCCACAAAAGCATTGTTTGTGTCCCACACAGAGGAGAGTACTATTACATCTCTTCTTTCATTCCAGCTAGTTATACCATTTTGCGCACAATAATGATTCAGTGAATTTTATGGAATGCTAGCTATATACATTCATCAGAAAAATCCTTTTAAAAAATTATGGGTTTCCAACTGAAACTGCCCATCCATTCATTCCTCTACTTTGTATATTGACATATATAATGCTAGGCCATTGTACACCTTAAGCCGCAGAATAGTATAAATCACTTCCCGTTGGTTTTTTATGGACGGTACGTGCATTTTTTCTCTCCTTTTTTGAAGTATGCTTTCCTAGGGAATCTGGAAGAAAGACATGAAAGACGTTCATGTTTGAATGACTGTGATGTGCAGCCAGTCGTTGGATGTCATGTTTGGTTTTTGGTTTTGAACTGCATCATCAGAATGAAGTGAGGGGTATTTCATGCAGTTGAAGTAATGATCTACATATACATATACAGATGTACTCCTTCTTCCTCCCCCCTCTCAGACTTCCGCCAAGAGTCAGTGCGGTATGCCTCAGTCCTCGGGAGAAACTTGACATAAAGGAGCAATGGCATGTGAAGTGTTTTCCAGGACGGGAGTGGGGGAAAAAAGGAAAGCCGAAAAGGAAAGAAATTCAAACGAAAAGTAATTTTTCTTGAACTCATGTCTATTAAAAAGAGAGTTGAATGCTCACAAAAAGAGTTGAGAATACTTGTGGAGCTTTTAAAGGGAAAGTGGGATCAGCAAGCAAATCGGGCATTTTGCACAAATAAATTCTCCGAGTTTACAACACAGACTCTTGAATAATGTAAGTTGTCTAGATCAATAAGTACTTTGTGAAAATAACCCAAATCCACAGATGTGGTTTTACTTTTCCACATGCTACGACAGATGGGTACAAAAAAGAGTATTAGTAAAGATTCTTTTACCATAATTAGATCCTACTAGGGCATAACAAAAAAATAACAAACCACATGGGTAGGTAGGTAGACCGTTACATTGTGTCATTTTCCCCCCCAGATAGAAACTAGTAACCTTCTCAGTCTTTCATGGTGAGAACACAAGTTAGACACAATTTTAAAATCAGAAAACCTCTTTAATCATACATGCCTAAACTGGTATATGCTCGCCGGGCTCTATCTGCAGGCGACCAAATTAATATAAACTAAGGGAAAATAAGGACCTTCCGGGGCTGTTCGCAGAACGGAATATTAATTCTCGTAGATAAATAGGTTGACAATATTTCTCGCCCTTTTCCCCAGCTACTGTAGAGCCGAGCCCCAATAAATAATGACTATTCATTCTCTTTTCCCTCAGTAGTATTATATCAACCTCGTCATCCGTACACGATGATGATCATCATTTTCCAAAATAGATAGCTAAGATTGCAATCTTGCCTGTAGCTACTTTTTTCCCTTTATTGGTCGATTCCTTCCTGCTCCGCCGTTCCATCCCAGTACGGCATGGGGTACAGGGTGTGGAAAAGGCTACAAATCGCAAACTTTGGTATTTCACGACAGACCATTCATTATTGCAGCCATAAGGGTGATAATACAAGTTAAACCTAAATGTACGTGATAAATATATAAACACACAGAGATCCAGTGGAAAAAGCTCACTCCATCTTATATACGAGGACAAGGGAGCTTCAGCGGAGGGAATATATGTATGTAGCCGGGTATATATTTGCCTATGATATCACAACGTGCACTGGTCACATCCCCATAGACCTAAGGCCACATCAGATGTTTACTAGAAATAATGTCGCTCTATTTTATTGTCCTTGTCTCCAGTTACTTTCTCTGCCTTCTTTTCCCTCCGCTAGAAACTCAAGTATCATATCCATTCACGTATTCATACTTTTACTCACTCCTCTTATGTGATGCTTCCTTTTTTGTATCTTATTTGGTTATATATCGTTATTATGCATTATTGCATTGTGCTCCTTTGTGTGGCTCTCCTCCCTGCCTGCACACAAGAGAAAGTGAAAGTAGGAGAGCACTTATTCTTCCTGTTTCTTTCACATTATCTCCTCTTCATCATGTTCATGGCATCGTATGGCCATTGCTTTTCTCTCTACTGCATATTGTGTTCCGTCTCTCTCCGTACGTAGCTCCGGATAAAATAACAATGTTACATTGTACGGGACCTCAGCCTGTGCCGCTGGAATAACGAAAGACAGCTGCTATCTACCAAAAGGAATCCACATGGGCGCACACAAACCACGGGACGACGAGACGAACTAAGCTGGGTATTTTAGAGAGAACGGTGAAACACAAAACAGTTCTATAGCCGTTGCGACTCACTTTTCTCTCCGTTCCCGTCCGCGGCTCCCCAATAAAATAGGCAGGAGAGCAGCAGGAGCTTCATGAGACGTATTTCCAGGAGGAAGTTCTCGTTGTTGATTCTTGCCCCCTAACAACTTACTATACGATGATGATGATCATCATCATCACCACCACCACCACACACCATCATCATCATCCTCCTCCTAGTCATCCTGCTGTTCGTCCTTGTCCTCCTTGGTCTTGGTCCCATCACCCGTTCCCTAAATCAGTAGCAGGGCAGGCGAGAGAGAGAGGAAGACGCAAGGCAGATTCTTCGTCTCAATTCTCGAGGCACAAAATGCATGAATTCGCTCGTATAAGTCTGCTCCATAACGTATCTAGCTAACCAAGTCCCAAAACGTCACCAGTGTAATAAGTGGTACCCTGAAGGATGTTATTACACTCATAATTTAATGAGCTGACCAAACCTTTCACAAAAACAGGGAAACACAAAACTTTTCCAGAGAAAACCACAAAATTTGCTAGACATGATTGTATAACGCCAGTGTAAACAAAACTCCTCCCATTTCTCTCCAATTAATCCGACTTGCCAAAATTAACATTATAGTCACACTCGGAACGAATAATAACTACAACAGAGCCATTCTGTCTACGATACACTCACAGTGTTGGAATTTATCTGCTCGTGCTGATTTTGTGAGAGACTGACTGGGCTACACCTATACAATGCATATAATGATAATGATTCCATGTTGTAATTATTAATTCATTTTTAGAACACTTCCCGGAATCCTCCATTTTACCACAACTAGGGAGAGAGAGGCTTTACAAGATTGTGTCACCACCACATTAAAAGTAGATGCAGACGAGGAGGAAAAAAGAGAAAGAAAGTAATTTGTCTATGAAAATGTGAAAGATTTCTTTTTGGAGAGGAATTCGAAAAAAGTATTCAAAAAAATATATTGCTCTGAAAATCCCTTTCATTTCATATTCTCCCCGATCCCGGACTGCAATATAACCATATAGAAAAACATTTTGTCGGAATTACCTACACTGCCTGAGGTAGGGGAGAGCGAATGCGTTCTTGTACACGGTATGAAAATGGAGGGTTCACGAGTCATTTGCGTTAATGTCAATATGATTTTTACTCTCCTCTACTTAACACCACAAAGTGTACTCGGGAATATTTCTACTACTTTCTACTTTCTTTCCAGCCACATTTGACATTGAATTCAACCTTTATCTCAGCCATAGAACAAGCTTTTCTGTGAACTCTAGAGAAACTAATATAATAACATATAGAACCTGGCGAAAAAAGTAGTTTGTATCTACTAACTAACCCACCCCATATTTATGGACTAGTATGTAACCTCCAAGAGAATTGAGAGTGTAAACGCGATTTTCTTCAAGTGTAATCGCTCCATGAATCAAGTGTGAAACTTTGAGGCTCGTAAAGTCTTCCGGGTTTGTGGAACTGTGAAAAGGCAGAAAAACCGGAGGAAAAAAAGTTTAACCTATAGCCAATCCACGAAACTGCATGATCACCACAACTATTCCACCCATTGTGAATTGAAAATACGAACGTTTTTTTTATAGATCAGTGCACTGCTTCGTAGCAGTATGACAGGGACCTCCCACTCTTAAAGATCAGGTCAAGGGAACGGAAGGAAGTAACTGTGAAAAGGCAGAAAAACTGGAGAAAAAAAAGTTTAACCTATAGCCAATCCACGAAACTGCATGATCACCACAACTATTCCACCCATTGTGAATAGAAAATACGAACGTTTTTTTTATAGATCAGTGCACTGCTTCGTAGCAGTATGACAGGGACCTCCCACTCTTAAAGATCAGGTCAAGGGAACGGAAGGAAGGATGAGAATTACATCACCTTTCTCCCTTCCCCTCACAAATCTTTTGCCAGTAATCTATTCGTCTATAAATAAGCCGTGTGTACAAAACCCAGCTTGGGAAAACCGCCATATGGAACGGTGAAGATGGGAAATGTACATAGTAGATAAATGTTGGTTCTATTAGTGCTCTCCTTGCTTGCCACCTCTCTCTTCCTTCTCTCTGCTAGGAAGGTACTTACTTTCGTATGGAATTCATAGAATTTTTGCGCAACTTCAACTATACTGCTCATATACTAGTCCTATGCAGATCACACGTGAAATCTTTCCACAAATCAGTCAAACTTTTCAAGTACTGGTTCTACACATGATAAAGTGCTGCAAGAAGACAATCCAGGCATTGAACAAGGGTTATTCTGGTGGCATAATGGGAATCCATTGATATTCTCGAGTTTGGACAATAATGAACTTTTGGAAAGCCGCCAAATCATTCTTAATTCGAGTATTTCATCCCAACCTTCCTCCATCCAAACTACTTTCACTTTAATTATCTATGCTGTAAAGTATTTCCCCGTGGATTGAACGTATGCTGCTTTGGTTGAATACCTCCTAAAATAGTGCTGCCAAAAAGTAGACTTGCTTGAAATGGGTTGTAGTACTAATCCGTAGTATCTACAAGCGGCAAATATCATCCAAATAATTGAAGGAATGAGAGATTACAAACCAACTTTCCAGAGAGCAAGTTCCAGTTTAATTCCAAACTTTAATTATGCATATCACATTACAAATCGTAATCTTGTCAATTTTATGCGGTGAAATTCGCAATGGGACCAGAACGGATTTCATTTGGGGATATATGAAAAAACCCATTAACAATCGATTATAACCATCCTCTTATACACGTATACATATATCACGTCATCCACGAGCGTAGACAACGGGTGCTGAAACATCTCGTCGAGAAAGCGTGCTGCAACGAGGGTGAATTTGGTTTGGTGGTGGAGTGGAGACGCAAAGTCGTTAATCAACAACTCCTTCGTGATCCATATTCATGAAATGCACGCACCATGTCCGGGTTGAGGGACGGGCTTACCACAGACCTCGCCATGCTTACATGTTTTTGTGTCACAAAAGGTGCACTCATGTCTTCACTCAGCGCAAACAAAGCTGCCTGTCAACATTTAACAAAAAAAAATTTTTTTTGCTAATTTCTCACACCAAACAACATGTAAAAGTGAACTTTGAGTGAAAATCACGGGTCGAGGGAAAAGAGGAAGTGAAAAAAAAGGTTGGGATTCACAATTGGGTAATGCATATTATGTTTGATTACTATATATTCACCTCTCTGCATAAATTAACCAAATCAGCGCCCGAATAGTAGTCGGTGACTTTAGCCACTTCAGAGAAATTCACCTCCTGATGAAAAGGAATTGATTTTGAACAAAACTCCAACAACTCCTTTCTTCCATCTTTCATTCAGCGGCGGTACCGGAATCAGTTTATCAAATCGTCCAGGCCTAAGTAACGCAGGGTCTATGAGATCAGGTCGATTTGTAGCTGCCACGACGAGTACAAGTGGTCCTAAACTTGGAGAATTCTTGATTTCCCAAGAAAAAAATAGTTCAAGATATGTGAAGTAGTTTTATATTTTAATAACACAAAAGAAATTAATTTTTTTAAACTTTCAGCTGCATAAATGCCATACATCAATGACGCCTTTCTTGGAATCCTGAATCTTTTCAATTCCAACTCCATCCATTTCCGTAAGTAGCATGGCAAGAATTGACTCATTTGTCGATGTCTGTTTTTTCTCACTACTTTGACGGCTCCCCACAATTGACTCTAATAAAAAATTACGACAAATAAATAACCCGCTGTTCTCATTTTACCATCATTACTGTCATCTTATAAAAAAGAGCTCGCGCAGTAATTTCATGTTGACGTGTAATATTTATTTTATCCATCCTCATTTCGGTCTAATAACGACAAAGTTGCATTGAAATGTCGTCCGTCACTAAAACGAGAATATCAATAAAGCTACTCCCATTCTCAATTTAGAATCAGGATTGAGTCATTTTAACCATCAGCGCGCCCAACTGCCATTCATTCACTGTCAAATAAGGGAGAAAAAAGTTTTTCCACAATACTGACATAATGGTGTATTTATGTGTGCACCACCACCACACCACCATATAGTCGATAGCAAAACTTCTCCACTAAATACTGACAAGGAGAGAAAGAGGAATGAATAGACATGGCTTATAATGGGCTAATTAGTATAATATACCCAATTCGTCAATGAAGAGTATGCATGGGGAAGCCATTCGGGCACGATGAAACAAGTGAGCCACGATTTTTTCACTGTCACCAACGCCAGATGAGAATAACTCTGCAGCTGAGACGGAAAGGAAATTAGTCTGATGTGATGCGGCAACAGCACGAACCAGGGTTGTTTTGCAGTTGCCTGGTGGTCCATACAGTAAAATCCCTGTCAAGGAAGACGAATACATATCACATTAGAGATATCTGGATTCTCCCACTTTTCCCTTCCCCTCTTCAAATGGACACTCCCGTTGTGGGCCCACAATTTCACAATTAAACAAATATAAAAACTATATACAGACCCATTTTCCTTTCTTTTGGAACTATTAAAACTTGCTGCAATAAGTGCATCAAGACCAAAAAAAAAACTTTATGAAAAGCTACTAGCTCTAATATTTTTATTCCATTTTTTGTCTGTTGATGTTTTGTCATTTTATAACAATGACAGAGTAATCCATATTAAATGTTGCAACTCCATTGAAAACAAGGATTTACTTTTCAGTCGAGTGACTGCAGCAGACATGCTAAATTGTCACAAACCATCAAAAGTCCAAAGGTTTCAACTCGGAAAGTTTAATCAGCAAAAAAAAGTTATATCAATTAAACACTCAAAACCTTCGACTTTGAAGTTTTAGTAACATGTCCGTGACACATTTAGCTGCATAATTTTAAATCAATATTGCGACAATGTAATTTTGATTTATATAATTTCTCTACCGTTTTCCGGGTGCGTAGATTAATGTTCATGCAATGTAAGTTCACTTTTTCATGGCTTACCTTTCGGAGGGGAAATGCCCATTCTGAGGAAGGCAGAGGGATGCTTGAGAGGCCACACGATTGCCTTAATTAAATCAAGCTTAACAGAATGTAATCCTGCGATATGATCTAATGAGATTGCACGTTGAATATCAACGACTCCCAGCGCTCCTTGTAGCACGGAGGGAAGCACTCGCCCAAGTGCGTATTTCACATGGTGTTCATTTACTTGATAACATTTTTCCTCCTGAAAATCAATTAACAGAAGAAAGAATAGTACTAGTCGTCGTAAGTACTAGAAAATACAATCTTACAACAAGCAATGCATCTGTAGCTTATTGCACCTTTTCCCTTCTACCCCAAATCCCGTAATTCTAGAAACATTACTAACACCAGACTGCATAGTAGTATTGACGATTGACACTCCACACGGATACGTGTCTGCCTGTGTGTACAGGGAAACTTGTGTCAAGAGAAAGGAAAGAGCATCTTTTTTCTTTTAGTTTTTTCAGATCAAATGAACCGGATTGTAAGAATGTGATTATCTATCCTTCACTTCACCACTTTTACATCTGCTCCAGATGATAATGATTTTTCATGTGAAAGAAGGGCAAGAGAGGTAGAAAATGGGGAGAACTGGGAGAAGGATGAATCAAAAGAAATGAGGGGAAGGAAAAGGGCAGCATTACAGTGGAGGAAAAGGAAACCAACATTTACAGAAAAGTGATTTTCATTATGAGCTGAGCTTTTAAGTCTATAACAGTTCTCCCCCTCATTCCCCATTTTCATCCGTACATGAACATAATATCGCTCTGTTTATACACAACTATAATAGAGACTGCGATATACGTACCATTTTTTCAACATACATCAGTAAAAAAATTCAATGAGCTTAAGACTGCGAATTCAAAACCGCAGAATTCTTCCCTAACCTCACATTTGAATAACAACAACCGAAGTAGCTTCATCAAATCCTGACCGACATATCCCGGCGTTTGACTTGCAACGAGTGCCAAATCCACATTCTCGAATTGCTTTAAGCCCGACGATAATTCCTTGAGTATTTCCAATCTCTCTGATTCCTTTGGTGGAGATATAATAATCTAAAAATATATATAAAGCATACGATTAGTGAAACAATTACCACATAATTAAGCCACTAAAGCTATTTTCTTAGGGAAAAATACATAAAAAGCTTTCCCATAAGCTCATCTAATCCCTGCCTGCTAGAATCTCTTTGGAACAACCCTAATAATATGTAATGTGGACTTGTACAAGGAAGATTATAGGGGATTCCATGTGGTTGCTTTTATAATGCATATATACTTTCTAGTGCTGCTGTGTACCTCTTTCTCCAGTCTTCCTGCCCTGCGGAGTTGTTGAGGAACGAGGAAAGCTTTATCCGTTGTACCAACAACACTCAAAGCCAACCCTCCCGGAATGGAGTCAAACAGGCTACATAAATGATGCAGAACTCTTTCCCTACTAGTCCTGGAAGCACTAAACCCAGAAGATTTGGTAGAGGGTGAGCTACTCTGGAATAGCAAATGAATTCTTGGGAATAACAAAACTGTGGGGTATCTTGAAGCTGTCACCAGGGCTGACATAAATATCTTGGTGAGTTGTTGGCAAAAATGTGAAACATCCTGGGAACCCGGCCCAGGAGCCACTGGATTAAAACACAACAAGTGCGCTCCAAGTTTCTTCGCTGTCTCACGCACGACCAGAAGTTTTCCACAGCCGGATGGCCCGGAAATTAGTAACCCATGCGAAAATTCGGTCAAACCAGAGCTGTCACGAAACCGAGTTTGGTGTTGTTGCTTTGCTTGAATTTCAATCACAGAAGTTAGTACTTTTGCCGCAGTTTCTAATCCATGTAGATGGAGGCTTTGTCTTGAATTCTTCTCCAGCAGACGATGATAATATGAAATGTGATGAACATTATTAATAACAATCTCTGTTTTCCCTGTAACTTTTCCTACTTTTTGTGCACCGCCTCCCTTCATTTCACATTCTTCAACAAAGAGAAACCGAACTGCGGGCGAAAATTCCGCTTGGAACGAGGCTACCGGGCAACCGCTAAGATCTACAACTGTATTTTCTGCAACGTGGAGATCGTACGTTTGAAAAACATTCCGAATCTTCTCGCTTAAACGTTTCCAATTTTGGGAGGATGCGGATGAGGATGATGAAGTTGATTTCACAGTTTTTGACTTTTCCTTTTCCCCTCCAGTTGAAATAAAAGGATATTCACCATGATTAGAATGTTGATGAGATGATGATGATGATGGCATACATTTTGGAATGGCTCCGTCCTCATCTCTCCTTTCAAAATGAGTTCCCGTTCCCGTCGTCGTTTCCGTATCTGTAGAGCCGAGCCTTCTTTTATACTTGTCCTCGCCCTCACTCACTTGCACTGATGAACTTGATGAATGACGGGGGGATGTTGATGTTTTGGCAAAAGCGACGACCGTCTCTTGCGGTGCGGTTCCACTGCTGAAATAGCTTTGAACAGGAGGAGGAGGAGGAGGAGGATGTTGTTGAGTATGATTTTGATAATGCAAATCAGAATGGCATATCACTGTCAATCTCATCATCTTAATTGTACCCGACTTCAGGATTTGGATATCCTTTGATGTGCATACAAGTGCATCATTGAATCTCACGGTTGAAGGGAGCTCATCGAATAAAAAGTTCTCTGCCACTGCCAGTCCTCCTCCTCGTCCGCCTACAGTGACTCCACAACCACCTCCGCTCTCATTTTCCATTTCTGTAACGTGACGGGCTAAATCGATTTCGCTATAATCATTCCTTTCTCCTCCTAGTTCTCCACTTGGTAATGCTTCTGTCCTCCAGTTCTCATGGGACATTCTACTCTCATCATCATCATCATCATCATCATCTTGACTACTACTACTACAACATTCCTTTCTCGGTGTGCCTACTTCTGCTGCTCCGTCTGAATTGGTTTCCGTCGCTTTGTCCAAAAGCATCTCCAACCCTCTCACGGAATCATCATGCTGTTTGGAAGTGGAAAGGGGCTCCTCCGCTTCCACGTCCCGGCCCCTGCTTCCCTTTCCTATCACATCTTGCTCGACGGTGGTAGTGGGATGCCGTGGCTGGTGCTATCTGCTGTACCCGGAGATCACAGTGAATCACATCCCGGACATCTTCCGGAGATTCTAGGAGGGAACATCGGAGGAAAGCTCGGCGCTCTCTGGCTCCCAGATGAACTCCAACAAATGTTTCAATGCCCGCACCATCACCATCACCACCACCGTCCTCCTGCACCTCCCTCAATAGCCTCTCTGGTAAATGACCAACTTGGAAGTTGCACAGTTGTGGTGGCAGCGTGGAAATCTTCACTGGCACTAATGACATGATAATATCCAAAAAATTAAAATAATGGGGTTTGGGGTTTCAAGATACCCGAAGCTTGCACTACCGACAAAGTTTATAATAAATCCAGGCTAACGATAATCATGTGCACATTAAACTTATTCACCCAGAAACAAACAAACAGTGTTAGGTAATATTGCTAAAAAAATATTGCTTTTAAGAAATTGCACATTTATGTGCACATTGTAGCACATGTTTTGTCACATGCATGTGTGTGGCATTGGATTGGTATGCAGCTATGTTATGTTATGGATTAAAAACACTGGTTTAGGAAGGACGGGACACATTGCGCTCTTTCATGCACGCTCTATGATGCGGATGTACTTGTGCATTTGTTTCATATTCTCCAGAGAGACTCAGGAGGACTCACATCAGGACATCCATATCCATATTATGTGGAATTCTTGGATTGCATTCTCTGGGTTTTTTCGGAAGCTCATTCATATGCATATTCACATATTTTGCAAGTAATTTTTTTTGCCATGCACTCCATGCATGTCTAGGTTTTTAAATAGGGCATGAGATTGTACACCCACTCACTAACTTAATTAGAGCTTAGTGGTCTAATGAAAAGTCATTTTCCTCAATTTTTTGGCTTGGCTGAGAGGAAAAATCAGTAGTTGTGTAGCAAGTAATAATTAATACTACACAATAAGACAAGAGAGGAATGCGCAAAAAGTGCATGCAATTAAAACTGTAATTAAGTATTTGCAAAAAGTGCATATAAAGTTTTGCAAATGCAGGAAAATGCACTATTCGTAAAAAAAAAGAAAAGATAAGTTCATGTTGGTAATTCCAAATATCCTTCAACAATGCAGCCAGACAAGGTGATCGTTTAGCAAAAAAAAATTGATAATAATATATCCAACCATGGGAGAAATGCATTTTGCCAAACAATCAAAACGATATTATTATTTTTGTTGTAAAGCATGTGCAGATCTTTATCACTGGCTTGTTGGATTATTTTTTATATATGCGGGTTTGTGTTCAAATTCAATTTGAGTTTTCACAAGCCTTCGGATTTGAACATGGTAGATTCTTTTATCAGCATTGGGGTTTAACCCCAAATGTTGAAGTGTAATTGGGTGAAACGAAAACTAGATTATTAGATATATCATCAGAGAGGTAGAAAGCCGGAGAGTCGTATTCGATACAGACGCCACCCGAATAAAGATCTGGTGTGCCTACGGGGATTTTGTGGAGCAGTCTTTTCCTTCCAAGGTCTGCCTAAGGTATTTAGCGGTTTCACGCACTAATGAAGTTTGAAGTTGGAAATGACTAATTTTACTGTAAACTGTTTGGCATGTGAGTGTGAGATACCACATATTATGTAGGTGGAGCTAGAGCTTCTATGCTTTTACTTGCACACTTTTCGGAGAGTTTGGCGGTGGCGTGGTTTCAATCAATCAAAGTTCAAATTACGTTTTGTGAGATTTTTGAAAATATCAAAGTTTTCAAGATAGAAATTTTAAAACCCGACATTGCCACACGTGCCATAGGTGTGGTGGCACGCGTATGCATGCATATCAATGTGATACCTATTTTTTCACACGTATACTTTTTACATTTTTGCATTAGGAGGAAATAACAGCAGAGCACTTAAAAGTTCAAAAAATTGAGAGATGCTCGAGATTTTTATTCGTTTTTTTCCTTGATTATGTGGTTTTGGGACCTTTTTCATGTTTAGTTGGACTAACAAGAAAAGATTGAAAAACTGAACGGTGAAATAAAATTTCCCACTCAACCCATGGTGTACAAGTATTAATTAGAAATTAGAACATTAAAATCTAACTTATTTTGGTGATTCAACCACCACATTTTTAAATATTCTACTCCAACAAATAAACGGAACAAACCAACCACATATTATGTAAATGCAAAAACTAAAGATGAAAGACACCTCAAATCCCAGACAGATGAATGCATAATTACATTAGTAAACCTGCACTTATAAAACTACCTGTGTTTCTACCACCTCCACCCACTGCTAGAATGCATTTCCATTGATGTACGCATATATCTATTAAAATAGTCCATCCTACCACACGTGTATACATATAGTACTATGAGGTGATTTATTAGTTTAACAAGAGAAATCCTTTTAAATTTTGGGTTAAATCGCAGCTAACCAATTTGGAGTTTATTATCAGAACGCACGTGCCTATAATAAATTGTACATACATTGCATATTTTGTTTGTTTACTCTGCAATTTGTAGGGTATATTTAAAAAATGCTTTGTATAAAATACTGATGGGCAAGGTGGCTGACTTTAGTATCAGTCGGCGTCTTGACAGAGCCCAAGGGTCTGTGGGTGTACCGTATTTTATAACGTACTGCTTTGCATTGCACGAATTATAATATTTAAACTAATATTTTATTGAATTGCTCATGGATTGCTTTTTTACTTCAAGCGTGAGAAAAGAAGTTTTCCTTTTGTGCAGCACATGCATTCAATCCGTAAATCATCATGAGTTTACTGCATAGGTACGCTTCTAAAAAAATTATAGTTTAAGATCGAGCAATTAACCATGTCCTGGGTATAACTAAATACTTTTACGAACGTAAAACTCGACTAACGATCTTTAATGATTTGACGTAATCAGCTAGTTGTTTCTATTCACGGTAACATCATGACGAATACGTTATTGATGCGAAGGAGCGATATACATGCTCATAATCGTGCTTGCTATCAAACTAGCATACCTAAATAATTTAAGTACTAGAGGTTCGACTGTGGTACTTCTACTTCTAAAATCAAATCGTCTGAATCTTATCATCATAAAAACTTTGGATATTTGGATTAAGTACCTACGAAAGAAACATGGCAAAAAATGCATACGTCAGAAATTTCGAATTTGTGCTATATGTATATGGCTCAAAGAAAATGTTAGCACCTACGTGTTGGACCTATGCAATTAGAACTGCCTGTGTAGCGTGTGTCGGAGAAACCTCAATCATTTCAATGTTAGTCTACTCGTTTGTCTACGTTTACTTCTTATGTTGTACACACATTTGGAAGCGGAACATTTTATGCTGCAGAATTTTTATATAATTATCAACTATCGAAATTGTTTAATTAGATCACATACATTTGAGATAACGCAAATTACAAAAACAAGCTAAATGATTTTAGTCACCACACGAAATGGTATTTTATACATAGAACATAAATATTCTAGTTTCAACCAGCAGAGATATTGAATAAACTTTTTTTTGGAAGAGATACACAGACAAAGAACGAGACCTTGATGTGAATCACGGCGGAAAAACCTAAAACCCAAGCTTGACAATTTGGTGTACCTGATCGAAATTAAGTATGTGCTACATCGTTGTGCGCCCATTGGCTGGAAAACCGTTTGCAATGCAGAACCACCGTGCAATATCACGGTGATATTATTACCCTTGCCGGATACTTGTGCGTATGTACTATATCTTAAACAAAAAGCAATTGTGTGACTCAGAGAATCGTGGCACATGACTAAATTTTGCCTGAAAACCATTGTGATTTATGCTTCGTTTTTTGTCACTTTTTTTCCTTCCGCCTTTTAATTTTTTCTATTCAAGAGGCCTGTCTTAACAATCACTTTATAGAGCATCTGCCCTGCATCAAGCCATATAAGCTCGTTATCATTGCAGGAAATAGAAACTAGGCCTATAACTAATATTGCAAAAAAATGATCACATGCTCACCTACCTGTTCCACTCCACCACTCCTTAGGTATACACAGCATGTTAAAGTAGGAAGGAAGGATACACTATATGGTTGTCTGAGTTGTTCACTACGGCTTTTCAAGGGCATCCACATGCCGAACGACAGCAAGACTACATGCTAAAATTATGATTATTCGTTCATTTGTGAGTGCTTTGTTTAGAAAATGCGAAATGCAAAAAGGTATTGCTGATAAGGGTGGTAAAGTGGAAATTCCAGTATAACTAAAATTTTTGTGCCTTTTTTGTTGAGCAGTTGATTATTTCTTGGACAAAGCCTGGCTCTTTGAAATTGCAAATTACAGTACTTCCACGACATGCCATTTGGGGAATGATTGGGGCATTTTACCACAATACAAAATTACCTTCTTTTCTTTATAATATGTAGAGCTAATGAATTATGGATGATACTTAATAGCATAATATTGGTAATCACGACAGAACCCGACTGCTTTGTGGAGTGCTGGTAGATGTGAATCAATTTTTTAAATCAAAAACTCCCGTAATCCTTGAAAAATTAACGAAAAACTGACAAAGCTAAGGGAGTATCATTTAAAAACATTTATTCCACGACGGAACTGGTTTTTAATTTGACACAATTCCAGAGACTCGTAACAGTGAGCCGGACAAAATAAAATCATATTGAATTTGTAGAGACCAGTACTCGAAAGACATCGCAGTTATGTTTGGGTAATTACACACCTCATCATATGTGCGCAAATTGCACCTCCTACATAAAAGGATGGTAGCTCAGATTCGCAAATCTCTTGTAAGATGATCCCTACCAAATAGCAATATAAAGGAGTCCGTCTGCATAATGTGCTTTTTGGTTCGTGAACAAAGAATATCATCATCATCATCACGCTGCAGACTTACTTGTAAGCAAATTGCAAAGCTCCTTATGTAGCTAGCTACCAGTTCAAGGTGGTGTTTTATATGTTCGTATAAAAATTGAATAAAATAGAGGAATTGACGTTGATTCTCTATACGCGATATGTAAAATTGTAATCATATAGCAAAAACTTCTTGTACGAGTACAATCATAAATTCTATAATCGTGCATATAACATGTTACCCTTAAAAAAGGTTTGCAAGAGCTCTAATCTCTAGCCTTTCCGCTCCAGTGCGGCACAAACCTTTTCAGTATACATTTTCGACGCTCAGCAAACAGGTGTCAGAAATTTCTAGCCTAGCGATTACCAAATTGTAAGGAATAAAATCCTGATAGGCAGTCCCTTGACAAAGTTGATTTTTATTTTTAAAAGTTGGTGCAAGTGTGAAAAAAATGAAACTACCTCCAGAGCCTGAGATATGTATTATTGGAGCAGGGTACGTAAACGAAACTCATTATCGCAGGCAACTCATTGGTACGGTATGTAAAGTTATTCCTTTAAACCTATCCCGTCTCTCTTATGCAGGTTTGCTGGCTTGTGTGCTGGCATCAAACTAAAGGAAGTGTTGGGGTTGAGTCGGTTCACAATTTTTGACAGCAATCCTGAAGTTGGTGGCACTTGGCTTGTCAATAATTATCCCGGAGCGGCCTGCGACATACCTAGCATTTTGTACAGTTTCTCCTTTGCCCCAAAATCAGGTTTAAAACATTGCATGAAGATGAGTTTAATTATGATGATGAATGTATCCACACGAACTGCCAATAGTGCCAATGCAATAATGAATATAATATCCCCGTCTATAGATTGGTCTCGGCATTACTCATCTCAACCAGAGATTTTAGAATACATCAAAGATGTCACAAATCGGTACAATCTGTATCCCTATATTCGCCTTAACACTCGTGTGGAGTCCTTACGATGGAAGGAGCAAACTAGAAAGTGGACCGCGACAGTGTTTAACACTGCCACTAAACAACGGGAAACGTTGGAGTACGATTTGGTTATAAATGGAACTGGAATGCTTCGGATTCCGAATTATCCCAGTGAATTCCAGTCCTTCCAGGGGGAACTGATTCATTCCGCAGTTTGGGATCCCAATTTGGATCTTACTGGGAAACGGGTTGGCGTGGTGGGGACGGGAGCCAGTGCTATTCAAATTGTTCCAGCCATTGTGGATCGGGTGAAGAAGCTAACCGTGTTTCAGCGACGGGCCCCTTACGTGATGCCGAAAATCCAGTTTGACTACCCGGATTTCGTAAAGTGGGCATTTGCAAATATACCTGGGATTCAGTGGACGACGAGAGCGTCAATATTTTGGCTTCAGGAATTTCTCCACTTAGGATTTCAGTATAAAACCATAGGTTCAAAGTTGATTGAGAAGCTAAGCGACTTCCAGAGGCGATCTCAACTAATCGGAGACCCTACGCTAAGGAAAAAAATGACGCCTACTTATGAATTCGGTTGCAAGAGAATATTACCTTCAAACGATTACTACCCTGCTCTTAAGGTATTGTGTGGATCGTAAAAACCCAAATATACCTATTAGTCAGTCATGCTTTCTTAACACAATTATGCACAATGACGCTGGCAACTTTTTCGTTGCAAGTTTTCTATGTAATAACGCAATGGCTAACTTGCAAACTATGATTGGGAAATGGATTTTTATGCTTTCGTACTAATTCGCTAAAGTTCCTCACGCCGTAGATTGAAAAAAGTACTAATTAATGATTTTTATTCATAGAGATCAAATGCCGAAGTAAATTCTAATCGAATTGTGCAAGTTACGGATAAATCCATTATAACTGATGATGGCACAAGAACAGATCTTGATGTAAGATATACCTAGCCCGATACTGGAGATGATTTTGACGAGAGTAGTCAAGAATACCGATTTTGACTAAAATAGTGATCTTGTTGGTTTTCCAGGTACTAATTTTAGCCACTGGATACAAACCACATGAATACTTTGCTCCACTCAGCATTG
>JAANSN010000917.1:0-42303 GCA_036850665.1 Dicranocentrus wangi | reverse complement strand
AAAATTTTCAGTTTGATACAGATACTTATGTCTACCTCAACATGGTCATTTGTGCAGTTGTTGGAGGTTTCAATATCAAATCGTCCAAAGAACGCAACGTTCACAGTATATCCAGGAACTGACTCTATAATCCATTCACATTCTGTATTATGTGGATAGCGCCGATTACTCTGTTGGTCTATTTGAGGCGATGCAAGCTGACCATACTTCCTATGTACGTAGCCGCCGCACCCTACAAGGCAAATTAAAATTCTCATTTAATTATGCTTGATTTATAAAGCAAGTATCTATCCACAATACCTAATTAATTAACTTTTAATGGCTAATATTTTCTAAATTTGTACGATTTCTAAATTTTCGCTTCGTAATTTGATATAGGTATACACTTGTTACAATGTTTATCTAGATTTATAACATTGAAATGACCAACCTTTAGAAACGGAGTCTATTGCTAAATTGAAACCACGCCTATTTCCGTCAGCAGCACCATCAGAATGGAACTCAATCCATAGGTCATTCGACATCGAAATAAGGGGAACAAGAGGCTCCCTGCACAGCTTCGAGATAATTGGAGAAGATGGGTATTTTCCATTTCTAATTAAAATGTAATCTCTATCACAGCCTTCAGTATCGTCTAGGTCAACGTCATAAAACGTCACTTGTATCTGACTTCCTCTTGAAAACTCAATCATCCATATACACTCGGTATTAACGGGATATTGTGATGGATAATTGGGACTCGTGATATTATCTGGACTGCTTAACGAGCCACCACATGGAACACTCCGGTATTGCAATGAAAATGAAGCATTCAAGTCCAGAGACTGCAAAATCACGTATTATCCTTCGGTATACGCTTTGAGTATAAAATACTTTGTGAGTTAAATAAAATATAACTTTAAATTATGGTTACTAACCATGTATTCAACTGACAGAGCACTCCCGGGTATATACAATTTTTCGTTCAATAAGGAGCCACATAACATCCGCCATTTGTATTGAACGAAATAATTTGCTGTAGGAATAATAACAAATTTATTTATTTCATGAAACTTTCCCTTAAGGATTTGTAATATTTTAAGTCTAAAGCCTTAATAGCCAACCTGGGGCAACTTTCAAGTAACCCTTTGAACACTGAGGATCCCTTACACCCCAACTAGGGATTTGTAAATTATGTACGGTAACAATCGTGGTTCCATTAGTACGAGACGTGCCACTTCCCGTTTTCCAGTCACACAAAACATTACTTGTTGTGTTGGGCGTGCGGGTCGTGTTGATTGGAGATGTGATATTACCTTCTCCTAGCACTAATTCCCCTCCGCATACAATTGGCAAGTCAGTAGTATATCGTAATTTGAATCCGCGATGAGCAATTGACCCATCAGTTCTAAAATACACGGAGGCCTCACTTGATGTTGTCTCAACTGGAGACGGAATTTGTGATCGTTTTCCAGTCACACAAAACATTATTTGTTGTGTTGGGCGTGCTGGTCGTGTTGACTGGAGATGTGATATTACCTTCTCCTAGCACTAATTCCCCTCCGCATACAATTGGCAAGTCAGTAGTATATCGTAATTTGAATCCGCGATGAGCAATTGAACCATCAGTTCTAAAATACACGGAGGCCTCACTTGATGTTGTCTCAACTGGAGACGGAATTTGTGAGCCACACAGGGAGCTGTTATATAACGGAGAACGCATTGATCGATATACACCTTGATGAACCTTCAACCAAAGATATTAACGAAACACTTTTAGAAATTCAAGTCATTTCGCAGCAGTAAAAGTTTTTAGTATTATTACAAAAAGTGCATCCGCATGGCACTCGTGTCGATTTCGCCATGTTAGCTGCTCCTCCAAATCAAAATCAATAAATTCGAAGCGAATTCTTCGACCGGCAGGGGCATATATTCTCCAGGCACAATAAATGTAGTGAGGGTACGCTTGAGGATATCCTGGCGATTGTATAATTCCTGTTGGTGTTCTAAGAACTCCCCCGCAACCTGTTTAGATGCATGATAATTAATGAAAATTAACAACTTCAGGTTGTTCTTGCCTTTCTCCATTAAATTCACTTTGGACGTTAATGCATTTGTACTGCATTTGTACTGTAGTTTCCTCATGCATTAAGATTGATATTTAAATAAGCTCACTTTGTGTACGAGCTCTGTAACGCAATTTAAATCCTAGGTCCTGTGCCCGTTTCTCTCTGATTGTCACTCGTAAACTGAACTTGAATTTCGTTTGAACCGGATTGAATTCTATTTGGCAATATGCTATCAGACTGTCCACAAAACGTCCAGTTTCTGGGGTTTATGACATCTGTAAGGGTTTTTAAGTTAATTTCTCCAATTCATAATCGGAAATTCTTTATGTGCATCGCATAATTTGCTTCATGCCATATTTCTTACCGATTGCACTTTGTTCTGTTATATATATCTTATCCTTGGTACAGTTGGTGTCACCCGTTCCTAGATTGAAATTCTGGAACTCTAAAATAAGATTTCTTCCACGGGGTGCTTTAATAGTCCACAAGCAGTCCATATTGACCTCATAAGCTACAGGAAAACCCGGTGAACTTATCATACCAGTCCAGCCCGTGTGAATTCCACCACATGTCGCTAAAATTGTCGCAAATAAATTTCATAAATTGCTTGTAAGCATATCACTATATCCTGAAACATCAAGCCCCTTGACATATTTGAGGACTTGTTTAACCTACAACATTAAGAAGAATGTAGTTGCTATCTTGGTATCCAATTTACATATATGTTTAGCCAATCTTGCCGATTGAATAAATCATAAAAGTACGCCTGTTTTGTCTTTGTCACAAAGTTTGCATCGACATCACATGTTATTATTATCATTCATATCAATTACCTATTTTAACTTGAGCCTTGAATCCGATTCGGGGCTCAGGGACGTTATTATAATATCTGGCGTACAACATATTTCCTGTAGACTTCAATGTTCCAGGCAGCGATCGGCAAAATATACCAAGTTCAGTGGATATTGCAGTACCCCCGTCCCTTATTTCAACACCGGCACTTTGACATCTACCACAAGCGCATCAAAATCATGCACACGTGTTTTTGAAATACAGACATTTTGTTTGCGAGATTTAGAAAGAAAAATCCACAAAAAATTTGTGTACCCTGTGGAGGACGTCAGTTCAAACGATGGTAAGAAGTCCAATTGTACTGCTTCCCCTTGCGGTGCTGTGAATAGCCATTCACATTCTGTGAATGGAGGAGGCATTTCTGGGTATCTGGGAGAAGTTATTACAGTACTTGGAGCGTCGTCGGACAACTGGACCGTTCCGCCACATGCCAAAGAAACTTCTTCATACGTAAATGCAAATCCCTGTACAGGTAATTGAAAATTGATCCTCAATATGGACAATAATAATACCCCATGTGTGATTCTTAAATTTGTTTTAGAAAGTAAAAATACCCTGCCACCCTGAGTCCTTGACGTGAAATGTATAAACAAATGATTCCCACTTGTTTCCAGAACTTGAGGCACCGTATTCCCACAATACCTTCCGCTTCCCAGAAATGGTGACTCAACATTCCCACCATTTCGTAGCTGCAAGCAATTCAACAGTACAGCGGATTAAATATTATACTCGTGTGTTATCTTTTAAGTTATGTAAAATGAGCAAAATGTTTCATTTAACTTACTATTAGCTGATCAGTAATACATTGACCGGCGGCACTATATATGTCAAAAACGGAATTGAAAGTAACCCGAATCGTTCTTCCAGGCCGAACCACAATATTCCAGAGGCAATCAGAGACCTTATAATTATTTGGGTAATTTGGACTACTAATAGTGCCTCTAGATTCCCTAGCATAGCCGCCACATTCTGAGGCGATAATGAGATGAAATTACAAACCATGCGATAATTCAGATGCAAAATCATACGTCTCCGTACTTCGTATTATTACATGTATTCCTATCCTACGTACCGACTGTTAAAGTAAAGTTGAATCCTATATTCCACGTTGATCCATCAGTTTTGAAAACCACCCTGAGGTACCGGCCGGATGACAAGTATGTACTGTTTTGTAGGTTGTATTGGCACAAAGTTGTATTTAACTGGTAATTTGCAGCACCTCTAACTCCTGCAGTTTTAGGTTAAATTTTCTAATATTAAAATCGTATCTCACTCAAAATAAATGTGCTGAACTAGCTGGAGTGTTTACTATACTTACCGTCATATAATTCAACTTTGTCATAAATACACGCATGATGACTCTCCAATGCAAGCGTTTCTATTTTTAAGCGTATTCTAGAGTGTGTAGGGGCATCGAAATTCCATTCACAGTTCAAATTCGGTGGATACGATAATGGGAAGCCAGGACTTATTAGCGAAGTTGCGTTATTGTACACCAGTGAAAAGTTGCCTCCGCATCCTGATTAGCATAATAATTAGGTTCAATTATAAATTATCTGATGCCAATAATATCATATTACCTAATGAAAATTGGAACTGAACATTAATATCATGTGTGAGTGAACCTGTGACGTTAGGTTGAAACGATCCTATTCCGGATGACGCTTGCACTTGCATCCATCGTAGATAAAAGGAATTGAACCACCCATTACGGTCGTACACAATGTACACAGTGTTACCAGTAGAAGTAACAGGCTCTGGTGTATTTCGGGAACAAGCAGTTAACAACACCGGAGCATTTTCGTCATAACCATCATAAATCTATTTCACAAACATGTTCACATTTATTAACTACTTCGAATTCTAAGTAGTTGCGTTGTAAGCATAACTAGAATGCATTTAATTGATGATTATTTCATCAGCTCTTTTATTTTATTTTACCGTTATTTTACTCAAGTAATCAGCACAGTCTTGCAGATCGTAAGAGTCAAATTCGAAATGTAGAAACGAAATTTGAATAGCGTATGACTCGTTCACCGACACCCGCCAGGTAAACTGACCAGTTCCACTGTAAGCGTTCGGAAACATAGGTGAAGCAACGGAACCAGAGGATCCATTCAATTCAACCCCGTGCACTATATGCAATAATCATTTGTTTCAAGTACAGGGAACAGTAGCATAAATTCGCTGACACGAGTCCAACGTATAATCTTGTATTCATTTTAGCTTAACAACCGTAAAACAGAATGCTACTTGCCTAAATTGAAATCCGCCATAAATCCAGGAGCTTGACCTTCACTATCTGTTCTAAAAAGTATCCAAAGTTTTTCCAATCCAGTTATGTTGCTTGGAATATTGGTTCCGCAAAAGTGTCCAAGAAGACGACCTGATGAGCTACCTTCGTGTATCTCAACAAAGTCCGAATTGCAAAAGTCACTGACTTCAACTTCAAACCGTCTAAAGCTGAGTTGCACTTTGGTTGCCGTATGCTGCCTTGATTTCCCATATACATTCAACGTTAGGTGGGTAGCCAGTGGGATAGTTTGGACTTATAATGGACCCATTCGCTGCGGTTAGAGTTCCCCCACATGCTGTTTGTAACGAACCGAAAAAGAGACCTCTTTACAATTTAAGAATTTAATGTATAATATTCAAACATTCAAAGTGTGTTTAAATGTGAAAGTGAAAAGGCTAGAACCTGAAGAGGATAAGTCATACACAGCTCGGAAACCATGCCCATAATAATACTCTGCTACGATACGTAACACCATAGAATTGCCACGACTAGTGATCGATGGAGGCATTGGTCCACTACAAGCCTTATAAATGGACGGCGCTTCTTCATCGTCACCATCTAGAACTTCGACGTAACTGTGAGTACATGACTCTTCCATTGTTAAGTCCATATGGGTGAAAGTTAGGGTAACACGATCATCTGGCGATGTTCCCGAAATAATCCAACTACAATTGCCTGAACCAGTCATTGGTGCTGGGAAATTTGGAGTTGTAATAACACCAGATTGTCGTCCAGTAAGACGAGCACCACAACCCTGGCATTTCCAATGAATTGAAATTACATTCACAACAACAATATAATTCCCTCGGTCTAATACATGCGAAATATCAAACTTGCGTTTATGGTCCAATTATAAGTATTGAACTTGCCTGTAAATAACGTAGTTTAAATCCTTTCCCCGCAGCAGATCCATCCGTTTTTAAGCGGATAAGCATCTGGTTTCCCGTAGATTTAAGCGTTGCTGGATCTGGTAGCTGATTTCCACAATGCATGAGCAACATGGGATCCGATGTAGAATAGCCGTCGTAAACCTGCATTTCAGANAGAATAGCCGTCGTAAACCTGCATTTCAGAAATCATGACAATTTCGATAAAAGCTAATCATATACGTTATCAGGATTAACAATTTCGGAAACTTTATCGTGTCCGGTGGGGCCGTACCGCAATGTGGTCGTAGGTGCAATTAATATGACGTTCAACGTCAAACTCTTCGAAAGTTAATTGGACGACATGATTTCGATCAACAGTAATTAGCCAAGAACAGTCATCATTATTATCATAACTATTCGGGTAGTTGGGCGAATAAACATAACCAGAAGACGACCTATACCGTCCACCGCATCCACCAGCAATCTGGGAAATGCGTGCATAGAATCCTCTAGTTGATATACTTCCATCGCTATAAAATCTTAAATACATGTTATTCCCGTGTGAAACCGTTTGCTGCGATGTCAGAGTTTCACAGTATCTGTGTAGAAGTGGCGAAGACTCATCAGGTCCTCCATAAACCTGAACAAGAAAATCAACAATAAACATTCTACCCACTCCTACAGCCAACAATGCAATTAGTGATAAAATAATAATAATAAAACTAAACCTCCAAACCATCCCACGAACAATCATGGCCGTGTTCTATATCCAAGTCATATATTGTCAATTGCACTTTGGTTCCTAGTTCCGTGGTCACCTGCCACACACATTCCATTCCATGAGGATATCTTCTTGGGTAGTCGGGACTAGTGATGGTCGCATATTCCCCAATTATGCGTCCACCGCAGCCTAGTTGCAATTTTCCATATTAGAACACATTACAATTAAGGTTACAACTTTACAGCAGAACAAAAATTGCGTTAACCGAAATGATTCTACACGTACCATACTGTTTCCATTCTAGTCTAAATCCGTTACTGGCATGGCTGTAGTCGGAAACAAATGAAACAGCTACTGTGTCTTTTGCCGATGAAATCAAAGTAGGTCGGTTGGTTCCACAATATGTTCCAAGAACAGTTTTGTTGTCAGTGTAGTGTCGCTTCCATTCAGTAATCTAAGAAACAAAAGTTATTTGCTCATTTGCTATACAAATGATTAGATCTCTGATCTGATCAAGATCTGATTTAAATGCGCTTACTTCAACGAAGTCGTAACTGCAATTTCCTCTGTACGGGGCCTCTATGTCAAAATGGGAAAATGAAACGTTGACTTTATTGCCTTTGCTTGCTTGGATAGTCCATGTACAATTTCTGTTGTGAGGATATGGATCTGGAAAATTAGGACTCTCGATGACTCCTTGAAAACCTTTTATCACACGGTTACAAACTACGAAACACAATCCGAGAATTAGTATTTACTGTTAGTTAAACAGTGAACCAATATAAGTTGAAGCAAATGGTAGACTTACTTGATCGGTAATTTACTTGAAATCCTCTACCACTGGAACCCCACACACTTAAAAATTTAATAGTGACTGAGCTTCCACTCGATTCCAAAGATATCATGTGATCCTCGGAGCAAAATTTGCCTAGTGAGCGAGAGTTGCGATCTACACCGTCTAAAATCTTATAAGTTAAATAAAACTTCACTGCAATTCGTCATATCAATTTTCCTTCCTTCATGATGAGTCAAGAAAACGAGTTGTTCATTATTACCTCTACATGCTCTCCCCAACATCGGGCTGAGGAATGCTGTATGTCAATATCAACAAAGTTGAGTTGTATAAGGCTTCCTTGATTTACATTAATTTTCCACGAGCATTCCAATCCAGCATCATAAGATGAAGGGTAGTTTGGAGACGAAATTGAACCAGATGGACTATTCAGTACACCGCCGCAACCTTCAATAACATATCGTCATGTTTTAGAGTTCATTTTGGATAAGAGTTTAGGTCTTTTTCAGACAATGAAGTTCAAGCTAGCATAGTGCTACCGCAACATTTTTCAATCTTAAGTAAAGTCATTTTGTTGTCCAGTATTATACAAGGCAAGGTAGAAACTAGTTATGAAGTAGTGCGAAGCAGCACAGCATAATAGCAATTAGTTAAATAAGAAATTGAACATTTATTCGTACCGGTTGAAGTTGCATCCCACATTATCTGAAAACCTCGTCGGGCATGGGAAGAATCCGATTTGAATTTCAAGTACAAACTGTTACTAAATGACGGAACTCTTTGAGGTGGTGGTCGGTTTCCACAAAACTTTCCAATTAAGGGGGAAGTTGAAAATTTTCCATTTCTGTGTGTGTATGTATATCAAATTGACATTATTGGGGACATTCAAGATACAAAAAATTAACACAGACTCAAAATAAACTCGAGCAAACCTTATTTCCAAGAAATCATATCCACAGTTGTTGCTTGTGCCGTTTTCCATATCAAAATCTGTAATATTTAATTGAATTTGCCTTCCTCGGGGAGCTGTAATTACCCAAGTACACGTTTTGCTATTTGGGTAGGCATTGGGATATCTGGGTGACTTAAGTGCGCCGTACTCCGTGAAATAATTACCACCACACGCTACAGAGTTGTATATAAAAATGAGAATATATAACATTCCCTGCACTACATACTTATTTGAAAATAAAAAATGTACTTGTAACATAAAATTATACCAGTAGTAGCATTGAGCACTCTATAGCTCGCCATAAAGCCATCACGACCCACACTATGGTCTGATTCAAAAATAACAGTTAATGTTGTATCTGTCGATGTTATTATTGGAGGGTGTTCTTGGCCACAGTATCTACAACAAATGCAAACACACTTCAGCAACCATCAGGAACTTCAGACCTCAAACTAATTCGAATCCGATTTTTACCTTCCCACCAAACTTCCGTTCACAAAGGTTGTTGAATTATCATAAATTTCCACCACATCATATCGACAATTGTAACTAGATTCTAAACTAAAGGTGTCCCATGTTAGTCGTACGATCTCTCCTGGATTACCTCGAATTACCCACATGCATCTAACACCATGCGGATAGACTTCCGGATGCCCAGGAGATGTGATTGTCCCACTTGAACTTCTTAGGATTCCTCCACACCCTAAGTCGACCAGCAAAGATGAGAATTAAAACAGTTCAAAGCAATTTACAAAACTATATTCAAACGTTTCAAGGAGACTGTGCAATATTTACCCGTATCAAACGAGGAATAGTTCGCCAGAAATCCTCTATTTTGAATACTACCGTCTGTCTTAAAGCGGAGCCACAAATAATTGAATGATGAGGTTATTATTTCTGGCCCAGCTTCAGGTGGACCACAGTAATGTCCAATTAATGTAGAGTTTCCATTGTCTCCGTCCCTAATCTAATGAATAAAATGAAGAGAATGGGAATTTGCTATGAAAGACGGCCAGGTCGGCATTCGAGCACAAATAAATAGCTGCAATTAGAGTGCGCATGTTTGTTGGAATAGGAGTTTACAAATACCAATCATGCAAGACTATATAAATCAGCATTCTCAAGATGGTCATAGGATTTTCCTAGACTTGATCTCAGAAATAACTGTTCAATAGATCACAGAGTATGATCATACATCCAATCAAACCATTTCCAGCAACTACTTCAAACTAGTGGATTGGATAGCAAACTAGCAATCCATAAATTCCAAAGCCATTGACACAAGACCTAGAAAAGTTGGTTTTACGTAGACAAGGTGTAAAATATGACATGACAGTTTCCAATTCCAACGAGCTAGTTCTAGACCCCATCAACCAACAGACTGCGACTTAATTACTGGGAGTTGATATTTCTAGCCTTCTTTCTGTCGTTCTATTATTATCATTTTATGATATTAAAGCGGTCATTTCCCATATTACATAAATTAAGGGCATATATAGCCAAAACTGTTCCAGAGTACAGAAAATTTGTATGAAATTGCCAGGTATTGTGTGTTAATATATGAATAACCTACCTCTAAATAATCGTAGTAGCAATTGCCACCATAGCCTGCTTCAATCTCGAAATCCGTGACTTGAAAGCGAATCCCTTTTCCGGCAGGTTGATTTATCACGTACACACAATCCCGATTAGTCGGGTAATTGCCGGGATAATATGGAGATCTCAAAATTCCACTAGGAGCCGTAAGCTCACCTCCACATACTACGAAACGTGACAAGGCAGAATGAATATATAGTTAATTACAATTTGCAATGTAGATTGATGCAAAATTTAAAAACAAAATAAAAGGAATGCTTATGATGTAAAGACAGAGAATACCACTTTTAGCACGTGTCATTTACCGGTTTCATATTTTTGCTGAGAATCCGGATAATGCAATAGATTCATCGGATTTAAATCTGACGAACATTTGATTGCTTCGAGATGTAAACCCAGGTGGCATATTTCTACCGCAGAATCGACCTACTAAATCACTTTCAAGAGACGGACCATCGTACACCTATAACAAAAGATTTCATTTTTATCATAAGTCCCAGTCAAATTCATTCACAATACGTACAAAAAGTAATACAATAATTACAATACCTCTACAAAGTCGTAGACACACCCTCGATACCAACTTCTTTCAAGTTCGAAAGTCAAAAACGTCAAACTGATTCTGTCCTCACCCAAAGGAAGCCTAATCAGCCAATCACATTCTAATCCATGAGCATACGGCTGCGGGTGGTGAGGGGAGGAAATTACACCTGTTGATGCAGTCATAAGACCTCCACATCCTGGAACTCCTGGTACTTCCGTAAACGTGATTAGGAATCCTTGGTCAGAAGCGCTATCGTCAGTGTGCAAACGTATTGTCAAATACGGACCAGAAGAGGTAATTGGTGCTGGTACTGTGGTGTTACATAATTTCTGCAATACTGATGCAGTGTCTTGCAAACCATCTCTAATTTCGACGTAATCATATGAACAATTCGGATGAGTTTCAAGTTTAAAGGTTGCAAACACAATCTGTATTCTCTTTGCAAGTGAAACTTTTATTTGCCAAACGCAATCTCTATCATGAGGATATTGGCCAGGGTATCCGGGTGACATTATTGATCCATGAGTTTGATTGTCGATCACTCCTCCGCAAACTGTCGTTAAATTAATAGCGTAAAGTATTTTTGTTCCAAAAACCATTCCCGTGTCTTTACTTATTCATACATACTTGGTTCAGTTGAGTTCCACGAAAGCTCAAATCCCAATCCAAACACATTGTGGTCTGAGCGAAAAGTCAAATGTAGAGCGTTATGAGTTGAGAGAATATTTCCACCCCGCGGCAACTCCTCTCCACAAAATCTTCCAAGTGAAGGCGACGCCGAATCGCTTCCATCACGAATCTACCAGAAATGTTAAATTTTAGCCATGTTTGTAGATGCCATTTACATATAGGCTTACTATGGATATGTGTAAAATGTTTTGATTTTAATAGAAACAATTGAGATAAAACTACATACCTCAACATAATCATACGAACATCTAGGACCACCTTCCAGATGAAAACGAGTAAATGTGACATTCAAAACCTTTCCTGGTGTTGTGCGCTATTAGCCATTCGCAAAATGCATTGTGATTATATGTTGACTGGGTCTGAGGATATTGTAGGGATCCTTCCTCAGTGTTAGAGTATCCGCCACAACCTTACAAATTATTTCAAGAATACTGTATAAGTAATTTTTTCCTTGTAATTTGTGCCTTGAAATAAATACCGTCTACAAAACTAAAAGATATCATATTGCTGATCAGTAGTGCTTTTTGTTAAAAAATTAAATTAAACTTTCTATCCAACTTATAAGTATGTATTGTTATTTACAAGCAGGCACATACTTTCTACTTGTTGCTCGCACAAGTCGCCCGTGTAGTCTGTAGGACAAGTACAAGTAAAGCTAGTTGCTGAAGACCGACAAGTACCCCCATTCTGACATGGTTGGCTATCGCAAGGACTACTTCTGGTGGAACATGTGGGCCCTGTAGTAATATTTTTTAAATAAAAATATCAGGATATAAAATGTTAAACCAAATGGCCAGTAGCTAGTTTAAATATTAATGACCCGACAGATAAGTCATATACATCTTCGCTGGAAAAATTTGAAATATGCTGCACGGGCCTTGTGTATGTACTAATATTTAATTTGTAGTAGCTTACCAACAAACCCTGGCATGCAGGAACATTGAAAAGTAGTTCCATACGAGTAGCATACACCAGCATTTTGGCAAGGATTTGGCATACATGGATTTGCTGACGGCCCAAACGGACCAACAGCGGAACCTCCGCCTCCTCCAGGAGGACTTTGATATTGTACACAGCCATTAAAGCCCATTCCACCACCAGTGTAGCCAGCAGGACATATACACTGTACATAGCTTTGCCCGATCACTAAACCGTGGTTCACAAATTTTTAATTATGGTAATTTAAAAATACAATTACTGTATTTAACATATTAATTACTAACTGGGATTGTCCACACAGCGAGCTAAAGGATGACACCCGCCATTGTTTACGTGACACATTCCAACATAATGACATGAAACTCCATTACCGATATAACCAGGTGGACAAGGTCCACAAGTTCTTGAACCCTAAAAACGCATGTTTTTCAGCCCATAACAGCATGTGAATCATTGCGAGCGATCAAAATCTTGATTAAATAATAAATAATAAAAATGAATCAATTGCTTTGTACCACAGTGTTAGTGCACTGAACCATTGGACTGACGCTACAACCACCATTATTTGAGAGACACTCATTTACGTCACCACACTGAACCCCATTGCCACTATATCCTGGATTACAAAGTTCACATTGAAATTGGAAAATAGCAATGACTCTTGTTATACACACAATTGGATTTTCGACTACCTGCAGGGCAAGATCCACATCTAAACGACCCTGGTGTGTTAATGCATTGTACTGGAGGGTTTACTGAACAGGAAGTGTGATACTCTGTGCATTCATCTACGTCAACAGTGCAAGCCGGTGATCGTCCATCAGTTTTCCATCCCTAATTTTGTTGTTATTTCAAACATTATTTCAGCATCCCCATAATCATATTGAGTTTAATCTTTTTAATGTTACATATTACCGAGTCACATAAACAGGTGAAAGGATTTGTTCCGTAATGCTGGTTAATACATAGACCATTTCCACAAAGTGTCCTTGAAGAGCCAGTAGAACAATCACCTAGCCGCGCTTGGCACTGCATTCCGATCCAACCAGCCGGGCACTGGCACCTTAAATACAAGTACACATATAAATAAATATGCATATCACTGTCGTATTCAAAAATTGGTTATCGGCAGAATAAATCACACTTACCGAAATGAGCCAAGCGTATTCATACATGTTCCTCCGTGTTGGCAATCCTTTTCTGTTCCTACGATTAAGGCACACTCATTAACGTCTCGTCCACAACGTTCCCCCTGTAATTAAACCCATTCATTCGTTAGTTAGATTCTACAATGTTATATTTAGCCAGTCCTTTGCGCGCATGTAGTTTCCGAGCAAAAATCAATTTCAGACGAAACAACTCACTGAAAATTAGGAAACACATTTTTAGAAAGTTCTTACCTCCCAGCCATCTCTACAAAGGCAATGAGCACCATAAATGGTAGGAATGCACGTTCCCCCTAAACAAGAGGCGATAATAAGACAACATTTACTTTATACTATAACTAGGTCATCCAAAAAGTCAAATGTAAATTTTAAATGACACATGAACTAATTACCGTTTTGGCAAGGAATGGTTTGACAAGGATTTGTTGTGCTGAAAGTCCTCAATTGGGTTTCAATCGCCTCAATCTGAAAATTATGAAGCAATGCAAATGCAACGTACAGATCGCATTTCCCATGTCATATCATAGGTCATAATGCTCATAATTAAAAATGAGAAACGGTAGTCAGAAAATTTACGCGATTTCTTAGCTGCCTTAATCGATTGTTTATTCTTCCACCACCCTGTTATAAAGGAAAACTTGGAATTTTAGTGTTTATGCATATGTATTAGGTGTGAGTTAGTCATTTGAGTAGCGCGTTAGAGGTTAGAGTAATAGTGATTAAGTTAAAAGCATTTTTACGCCAGATTCCGAAGCATTAATGCGTGCCATCCGCTGCTCCACTGTAGTTAGCCGTGTGTCCAAAGCCTCAATTTGATTCAATCGACGAACTGTCTGTAAATATAAGCAATGAATATCATATCAATGAAAACTTTGTAAATCAGCCCGTGCTGTAATCAAACAACGGGTCACAAATTGCTAAGGTTGTCCTCAATTACACTCATTTTTAACTTTGTGCTCACGTAAAGAACAATGAAAAGGAAATATAAATAAAAAATTATGGCCTTTTTTCCTTTTACCTGCTCGACACTCGTGATTCTTGATGTTATCGTTTCCTCCGTACCTGAGCTGGTAGGAGCCCCGAATATGGACTTGAAGCCATTCAAATCTCTGGAGCTGTTTCGCACCTAGTGAAAGTTAAAGTAACGAAAAACAAAATACTATTACACCATTACACAACACGGATCTGACTGAACCAGCAACCATAATTAATACTAACGAGGCGGAGTATGAGGTGGAAACTAAAGTTTCCCTATAATGAAACAAGACGACGGTAAACAGAACATGAAGTCCCAATCTCAAGCAACAATGAATTTGCAACTGTGACTGCGGACTGCATTCACTGCATACGACATAGGTAATATAAAAGCGGTCCTTGACTGGTAACAGCGTGCAATAATTTTGGATTTTTGAAATTTGATTAAATTAGGGTTTCGTCTTTTGATATTCAATCTATTGCATTGTAATAAACTAGCCTTCTGAAATTCTATTCCAATCCAATTCCAATCTACATAATAAATTACGGCTTACCGAATCGACCAAAAAATTCATTTCCACATTGTTGAAGAGTATTTTCCCCCTTCCTGTAGAGACTAATACTAAGTTTTTGTTTTCAGCAGGAACCAAATGCACATGTCCATCTTCAACATAAATTTGAGGTCTATGGGAAAGTAGCAAGTAAAAATACAAGACATAATTTTTGTTGACAGTAAGGAAAGAAATTTCAAGAACCACACTTTGTTTTAATTGAGTTTATTTATTATATAATCTGGATGACAAATATATCTCCGATAAATCTTTACTATTACTCAATCGTCATCTCTATATGATATAGCTCATATTGCAAAATATTCATAAGGTCATTTCTGATGTTCCGGATTGGAAATATTCGGAAGCATAGTACAAAGGCTTGGCTTGGAAATTGAGAACGAAATGAAAAGAATGTAATACCTATGTAATAAGAACTTACTGTGTTAATTGGTAATTAACCTCTACACAGTTAGCTTCCCAGCACAACTGTGAAAGTACCAAGATCACTACTATCTTGGTAAAAGTAATGAGAACGGACCGTATTTGAGTCCGTTTCCATCTTTGGGGCATCGTGATAATATGAACAAAAACCCTGTTATTTCTCAAAAAAATTAGCTGCCCTATCGATAATTATTAAACTATTCAATTTTTGCTTGCAGATACACATAACAGGCGCAATTCGGAATTACACATTGCTGCAGCTCCGATTTTTTTGCAATAACCAAACTTATCTTGACTGCACAAAAGTTTGACACACTTCGTGCTTCTCCCTCAGCGTGGAAACTAAATGGAGCAGAGGGATGGAAAATAATGCACTTATCTTATAATCAATACGAAGGGGTTTAGTCTGGCGTTTCTTTCTTTGCTGTATATTATGATGACGCAGGTTCCAAGTAAAAACTGCACACTACGGCGACTACGGTGTAGCCGTAGGACAGTGATTTGATATAACGGACTGATTTCCGTTTTCCAGTTCCACTCGTTTTGTACGTCTGGTTGTATAGATCTGGTAAACATATTTTTCCAGAAAAAATAGGGGAGTATTTAACACTGAAAAAGTAATAATACTTCTCAACCTAGGAACCACCAAAGTCAAGTGTCATGTGTCATATCATAATAGCCATAAACCATCTGCATCTGTAACAAAACGCTTCCCTGACATTCGATGCCTGGGTCAATTCTTTTCGATGGAAAGTCTTGTTCGATAGTCCATATAACATCTATATCACAGCACCGCGCTTGTGAAACATACTTGTGGTATGTAGTACAGACAGGTTGTAGATGCGTAAACTCGAAACTCGTTACATCTCACTCGAACATTATAGATAGTTAAACGTTATTGAACGTCTACTAGGATTGAATTATGAATGAATTTGCATTGTAGTAATATTTCATTTGCTGATCCGGATTCTTTTGTATTATTATAGGTATAATTAATGATAGTTTAAATACAAATAGTTATCGTACGCAAGGGGGTATAGCTAGAAGGTAGAATTTCATGAACCCCCATTATTGAACCGGTATTGTGCTCATTCATGCTCACTCCTTCAAGTTTACACGCCACCTTATATTACAGGATGATGGGTGATACCGATACTGATATGTTGATATGTAATAGTAATATGCATATGTTTGCTGATTGCTGTCATTGTTCATTTTAGTTACAATTTCCGCCCCTTACCCTTACCAACTTGCAGCTATGTTCCCAGTTCCCAGTCTGTAACTTAAAACTTAATACATATTATATGTATTTCATTTTTCGTACAAAATGCTTTGCAATTTTTCTGGATATTCATCCAACTGCGCATTTACAATAAATACCTAAAAACAATGAATGCTCAACTTTTGTATACCAAGTATATTAACTGTACTGTAAATACAGTCAACGTACGTTTATCGGTTCAATTTATTATTATTATTTAATATTCCATAATAGCACTTCCGATAATTCCGATATTAATACATATCTAGTCTACACGTGGAGGTTAATTTTAATTATTATCAGTACCATAAAATATTCAATTACTCTGGAGTTTGCTGTTTTCCATAATTCATTCTACTTTGTGAAGGCGATACGATCTGAATCATAAACCTATAAGAATTTATAATTTTACAGTGAAAGCGCACATATAAAAAACGTCACATAGACATCTCATTTTCGAACTTCATAATAAACTGCAATTATATTGTAGTTATATTTACGACAAAAGTTAAGAAATTCACGACTGATTCTGATTACTGACTTTCAACTCCTCTGTATTAGTCGCACCGATTTGATACCATCTACGCTGTCTTATGTTTTGCTAGATTAAAAGGAATTGTCATCTTCTTCTATCAGGAAATCAATATTTTCTAAAGCCTGCATTATCTCATCATCATCATCGTCGTCAAATACTGAACTCTCATCGTAATTAACTGATCCTGATTGAATGCAAATGTTATTACAATTCTGACTAGACTCCTCCATTTCCATTGGGGCACCTGGTGCAGGGTTATTTTCGTAATTGTTTGTTCCCTTCGGCCTAGACCCAGACACAGCTGAAAACAATTGTTGCGGTTGCGTAGGCGGATCATAATCAGTCATATCCATATTTTCTTCATCATCTTCAGTGAATGCTGCCATCGAAAGCAAATTTTCATAATCTTGAAATATCTGTGCTTCATTAAGTGTAGCAAACTGCAAAACACGTACTCCAGATTCAGTTGCAGTGGACAAGCATTTACTTAGAAGGAATTGTTGCAGTAGTTACATTAGGTCGCTCGCTTGCGGCTATACACATTACATTTCTCTTCCGTATAGATAGTATTCCCTGTTTTTTAAATTTTAAGATCCCACACTGCAAAAAGTTTATGGCCAGAGCCAAAATTAGCCAAGTAATCTCCAAACTAATGAAACATGATTGGTGTTTTGTCGCAAGAACTTACATTTAAGAGTGCGATAGCTGTTCCCGGCACAATCTGGTCCCCAAATGCATCAATAAATTTTTTATCTACAGCGGCAGTTACTGCACCAGTGGAATCCATTATTTTTATACTTGGGTTCGATTTTTGTTTCGACGATGCTAACTGGAGTTCCTCATTCACAACGCCTGCAATAAATGGAACTTTTGCTGTTGCCGGAAGACGTCTCAATGTCGCTCGAATGTTTCGAATGCTAAAAGTGTTAAAGAAGGCGTCTGAGTCGTCCATGTTACCGCTTACACTTTGTAACATACATTTCCACGGCGCTTGATCAAGAAGAAGTTCACTCTGCATTTTCTTGTCCCTATTTGTAACTGTATCCACTTTCCCTAGTTCATTATTATTTTGACTACCACTCTTGGTACATTGGCTAATAATTTTTGAAACTTGCTGGCCTAGTGGATGAAGAGGCGAGTTGACAAATTTGAGATCTTGGATTTTAATCTTAGGTAAACAACCGGCAGGACCGGGAAAGCGACTGGCGACTGAATTTGATTGTTCCAAAACGGAAGACATCTTATCGTTGTAATTCCGCGTATGAAACTGTCGATCCAGAGTTAAAGAGGCAAAACTTGAGAGTCCAGGAGTCTTGCTTTCTTGTACGGTTATTTTATCAGATTCACAATTTCCATTTGGATTTGTAGGAGTCATCAAGTGCTTTTCCCTTTCTTCGTTTATGAATTGGCCGTCATCAATTTGTGTAAAAATAGCATCGTATTCATCATCGTCCTTCTGGATTTGTGACAAGTCGTTATTAGTATTCGTGAAACATGGGGGTGACATTTTCGTGACGTTCGAATTCAATCCTAGAAAATGTATCAAGAAAATGGTTTTAAAATGCCATCATCAAAATAAACCCGTTCTGCGACTGTTTGCTATTATTAGTAACTTCGTACCATAATATAGTAACAACTTCGCATGAGTTAAAGAATGTCTTTTTGTATTTGTGTTTTTGCACTACTACCTGAATTCATTGGGTCCGTTCTTATTACTGATTCTTTACTGCACGTCTTCCGGCGAACTGCCAAGAAAACCCCTTTTCATTTCCTTTCCAGTACTGCTGTAAAGCGGAGCTAGGTTTAAGGCATTCAAGTTGTCATCCTCAGAAATGTTCGTTCCCCTCCTACTAAGGTTGTAGCAATCCGTCATTCCTGACTCTTGTCCTTCCTCATCGTCCACGCCAATATCAAAGCTCGCGTCCTACAAAATAGAAAATAACATTTTGAATGGTTTGGCTAATAAGTAAGACCATTATTGAGATAATCGTTATTGATGTATTAAGGCTTTGGATTAGGAATATGCTACAGTTTTCGATGCATTCTCAATTCTCAAGTAATTAAAATGTAACGTAATTTTTTTATAATATGATTATGCTGTGCTACCTCAATCTCAATGTCGAACTCGTCCTCTCTGCCTTCCATTTTAAATGGATTTTTCTAATTAATGCTTCTCCTTAAAAATAAAATACTGCGTCTTTGAATTGATGCTGAGCTGATGCTCCAACTTGGCACTTAACTTGATTGGAAGAGTATCAAAATTAGAAGTGAGTTTTATCAAAGCCTCTCTGCTAAACGAAAGTAAAACGCACTTAAGTACTAAACTTTCTTCGCAGCAAATAAACAGTTTGTAGTGTTGAGTGTATTTAAATATTTTTCAAATGATGGTCCAGTACAACGAGCCTCCAGGGAACGAGGTATACATGTGGCTGCAAACGAAAGGCTACTGCGTGTACTCCTGATGACTGAACTCATCGTCAGTGTTGTCTTCTTTCCAGATCCAGAGTCAGTAGCCTGTAATTTAAAAAAAAAAAGAAAAAAAAAAGCATTTTATCACTGATCACAGAAGTCTGATGAATCCATATTTGTGATAATACGCGACAAATTCATAATACAACAACAATTACATACAAAAAAAGCAATACGTCAAAAAAGCGATATACTCCTTTATTGAGCACACACGTACCATCATCTTGCGTTAAATCAGGTGGACAAGGAGCCCGGAAACCCATTTGCACTTCCGTTATCCTTCTTATCTTCAATCTTTTCTTTTTCTTATCTTTCCTTTGTCATCCATGATGCTTGCGATGTTGCTATCAGCTCATTCAGTACTCTGCACTAGCACACTGACACAGTTTTTGAGTAGTGTGCGTGTGGTGGTGGTGGTGATAAGAAGAAATAATGTCTCTCATCTTTTTTGTCTTTTTTATGTTATAATGTGGTTCTTCTTGATTGTCTTCTTATCACCCTACTACACCCTATTCAACATTTGCCTATCTTTTAATCTTATCTGGTCTGTCAGAATCACAAGACGCAAAACAGGATAATATAGCACATTTTTGTACATGTGACATACGGATGGATTCAATTTAATTTGATATTATTATGCAAATGCAGCGATTAGACTTCATACCATCATGATGATGTGCATTAAACATTAAGTAAACCAATTATACTATCTCACAATTTAAACTCTAATATCCTCCGTCCCCTCCCGTCACCCCCGTCCCTGATGGAGTTCAACGATACACAAATCAGATACTTTGAATAATTTCTATATCTAGCTAGAGACCAACCGAACCAAATCAATCCAGCCAGAGCTAGAGATCCCTGATGAAACACGAAACAATCAATCGGAGGACTGAATAAATTAAAAACAGGAGGTGGAGGTGACAGGTGCAGGTGTGAGGTATTGGAGCAATACTAAACGGAAAACGGATCCAGCTCAGCAGGAGAGAACCTTTAAATGTCATACATTTACATAAATACATTAATTTATATCGATATGGTGGTAGTGGTAAGCTTGACATTTGCACTTGGCACACCACTTAAAATGTCACAATCATCACATCACACATTATGTCACCACAAAAAAAACACAATAAAAACAAACATCCATATACATAAACTTCTAAATTGCAAAAATTGTTTAAAAAAAGCACATGTGTGAAGAAGAACAAATACTTAGAACAGAAGAGACACAACAATAATAATACCTAATTGCACAATTGCTTGGACCTGTCTTCCGCCGTCTTCAAGTAACCCCGTCCGGCCCAGCAGTCCAGCAACAACAAAGTCGACAAAACCGTTGCGTTGAGTGAGTGAGTGAGGGAGTGAGAGTGGGTTGAGTTGAGTGTATGGTGGGGTAAGTTGCGACGTGCACTTTCCCATCGCCCCTCAAACCTACCCGTCAATGCCTGGTCAGGGAGGGAAGTCGCTATATTTAAACTCAACTAACCAGACGACACGTCACCTTTTTCTCAAAAATATAATATTATATCCATTCCGATGTTCAAGTCAAGTTAACGAACATTATGTCCACCACAGCAATCTAATAACAATAATAATAATAGTAATTATTATTATTATTCATTCATCTTTAAATAAATAAGCATTGTCTTCTCCCTACGCTTAAATACTTTTTATACGTTAAGTTTCGTTATTTAGTTCTAATTAACGCTGCTGGGAGGAGAGGAGAGCTATTTATCTCTGGATAACATCATCCTTTAAATTAATAGCGACAAATTAATTGAATCGATAACTTTACTTTAAACTACTAGTCACTTCAGTTTGGAAAAAAGAGTCCCGTGTGTTTGTTTAATTAAGTACCACCAACCACACCACCATCATCAAATCATCATCATGAAGTCTCAATCTATGTTAAGAACGGTGATGAGTCAGCTGGGCGGCTCTAGAATCTCGTACCTTCTGTTTTGGTCAACAGTGTCGATTACCTTGCTAATCACACCTTCCAATGTTTCATCCGTCGAACTAACATTTGAACTTCCGGACAACGCCAAAGAGTGCTTTCACGAAGATATCCAGAAAGGTGTTCAGACTACTTTTGAGTTTCAGGTATTATAACGTCACTAGCTGATAGATGATACTGATAATGTTTTAATAATACTCGTGTCGCTGTACTAGATTTTGAGTTACTAGTTTTTGTTCATCCGGAACCGGATTCAGTGGATAACTTGTACAAATGTATATTTTAAATTGCAGGTGGTGACTGGAGGTCATTACGATGTAGATGTGAGCATTGAAGCTCCCAATAAACAAGTAATTTACAAAGAAATCAAGAAACAGTACGACACGTTCCAGTGGGTGCCTGATGTTACAGGGGTTTACTCTATTTGCTTCTCAAATGAGTTTTCAACTTTCTCCCATAAACTGATTTATTTGGATCTACAAGTTGGGGATGAAGCCCCACTTCCAGGCCTTGGGGAACATGCAACCGCACTAACCCAGGTTTGTGAATAATGATTTCATTTTGTCTTAATGTCGTGTCTCTAAAAGTGTCTGCTGCGTCTCTAAAAGTTGCTGTAATCCCTTGTTGCTTTCTTTAAAATAGTTGGAGTCTTCGGCGCAACAAATTCATGAAAATCTCAATAGCGTTATTGACTACCAAACTCATCATCGACTCCGGGAAGCCCAAGGAAGAAAGCGAGCAGAAGATCTTAATGAACGGTAAGATTTCAATATTTCAAAGGGAGCGACTGAAAATCTTCATCTAGCTGATCTTGATAATTGATCATTGCTTTGAATTAATTTAATTTCAGTGTAATGCTGTGGTCAACTTTCGAAACTATAGCAGTTCTTATCATCGCAGTTGGGCAGGTACTTGTTCTTCGAAATTTCTTTGCAGAGAAGAAACCATCAGAAATGAGGAATCCGCTGTTTCAAAAATAGCTACTATACAATGGTCATTAAAGTAATTATTTCAACCGTTTAATAGACTGTGAAAAGCTGTTTGTTACAAGTTGCTATAAATCCTATATTTCTGTCTTGTATATAATTGTCATTAACCCGTTTTCCTGTTGTTAAAAATTCAAATTCGTTCATTTCATCCACGTTTGACACCCACGTCTCTTATGCCGTAAGCAGACATGTTTCTATAATGAAGATCACATTGGACGTTTAAGAATTATAATACATATTTAATGTGTGTAAACTGCCAAAGACACATGGGTTGAGTAATAATTAGTAAAGATTTGTCCGGTTCTACCTACCCACTACCCTAAAAAATCGATGCAAGCAAAGAAGTAGTTTATCGTTCAATGTTCTTCGATTTCGTTCACAATTTTTCGTAGATTTATGTAGCAAACGCACTAGCGTTGGAAGGTATGAGTTCAGACGCCATGGCCCTGGTCTTGGTACTGTTACTAATCTCCATAAATCATTACAGATGCCAATAATCTGTTATTACTGAATCGCCGACTGATTTGTTTAGAAATTAAAATCTTCAAAAGAGACATTATTAGACTACTGCTGTTTTGTAAATTTTATTGTTAAAAAAAGAAAGTCTCGCTCCTAGCATTGTACATACAGTATATAATTGCGTTAGGCTAAAAATATTTTTATGCGTATCTTTTGTTTGAAACACCTTCAACCTGTAAACTACACATTACACGCCTAAACATCAGACGGTAGATTCTCTTTCATTTTTTCAAAGTTCAGTCAGACCAAGAATACTGGTGCACGTATATTTGCAAATAAGTGCATGCATCGTAGTGACTATTGGGCACAGAGTTAACGTAAAAGGTTGAGCTATCCCTTGGCCGATTCTTTGGCTGGAAGCGAAGTTTAATGATACACAAAACAGTTTAATTGCTCCACTCACCAAATAGTAGACGTTATTGAAAGACAGCGATTAAGATTAACAGAAATGTATTTGTTTGTACTGTAGTATCTGTGTTATATCAGTTATATCTAAACCGTGTATATTGTGGATTACACAAAGTTATTGTTTGAAGTCGTCGGTTCGAGTGAAAATAAATACGAACGATGTTACGATTGATTATTAGGCCATAGATGTACATAAGTGTGTCGTGTGTACTGTATTTGACGTGCGTGTATATTAGTATGTTGTGTGTAATATTATTTTGTGATGTGACAGTGTGAAAGAATAAAATGTTTGCAATACAGTGACAATACCCGTGCTTCACATAAACTTGGAGTACCAAATGAATACATTTTATGGAAGGGAAAAAATTCTCAATTTCAATTTTTATCCAATTTGACAGTAGCCCAGAATGTTTCTTCGCTCACTGATTGATATACTATATATCTCATTTTAAAGGTGATTCGTTGTAGTGATAAATGCATTAAATCTAAAAACGTTTGGTATGAAAATTTGAAACACCACACACATCAACAATATCAACATATCGCAGCATGTATTGCATTGTCATAAAAATCATCATTTGCCATTTTTTGCCATATAACACATATTTGTCATAAAAAAGCTCATCCATCATGTGAATATATAATATGATGAACTAAAGCGCTATGTACGCAGTATATACCTGGTTAACTTCACAATAATTATGTTTTTTGCACTTTCTCTCAAGCAAGTAATCAAAGAATAAGTTTAAAGCCGAGGTACGGTAGGGGTATTGTGCATTCGCTCATGGCTCTGGCTTCTGGAGCGCTAATGCGTGCCAAAATACTGAACTTTTTTCTCATCTCAATCTCAACATCTCTCTATTCCCATTACCTTTCCCTATATGCACTGCGCACAATGCTCCACATAATATGCAGTTATGCACAGGATCACACATAGACAGGTAGGACTAGTAGGACACAAAACAACAAACAAACATGAGGTGGTGAGAAACGATGCAAATGTAAATGTGAGTGGAGATGTGGAGAATATTCTCCTCTTCTGTAACATCTCCCCACGAGTTCTTTATTTGCAAACAAGACGGGATTCACGGACAGTGAATATCATTGCCGAATTGCCGACCCTCGATGGTCTTTCCTTTTTACGGTTGACACTGTTGACAGTGGTTGTGTGACCGCGCAGTGCGCAGAGGTTGGAGGTGGAGGGGTTATCTGCGTTTAACCATCAACAACATGCTGCCACCTCAAAGATGTATTTCTTCACTGTTGGCAAAGAAAGTTATCATCAGACACTGGAGTACCCATAGGCATAGGGTACTTCAGGGACGCATAAGTACTCGTGATATGTCACGGTCCTTGTACACTTCAAAAACAGTGTTTCAACATGGAAATGAGCAGTCACCGACTGTGTCTTCAAGCACCCTCATTCATCATTTGGAAAGAACGAGTTTAGTGGACTTCGACAATGCGGAGGCACTGGAAAGGTTAAATGAGGCAATCAAGTTTGCAACCCAATTAATGGAGGTAAACACGGAAGGAGTTGAGCCGCTGGTTACTGTTTTGGAAAATGAGTAAGGCAAACATTAGTTTTTGATAGGGGCATTCATTTGGAGTTGCTGGAGTGCTTGGGATAGTCGGAATTTCGATGTTTTAATGTGAAATCATGAAATCAATAAACATTTAATTTTTTGTCTAGGTCTCTTTACTTAAGGGAAGACAGTGTCGAGCCTACTAGTAGAAAAGCAATCTTGAAGAATGCTAGCATCACAGAGGAAGATTACTTTGTGGCTCCTCCAGGAAACATTCCCCTTGAGCATGTTTCAAAGGAGTTTCGTTCTACAGAGACGGAGACGACTCTCATCAATGAAGCTAGAACTGAATCTTCCTAAACTTGCAGTTGCATATGAGATGAGTAAAGCTAAAGCAATCACTGTTATGAGTTACTTACAATTTAGATGAGTTCAAATTGTCAAATAGGGCAGAGGAACCCTGTAACTTTACAATAAACAATAAACTGTCTTTGGTACAATATTTTAGATATTTCTTGCATAATTCCAATAATCATTCCTTCACACAGCATATTATATCTATTTTCTTGGAGGTATTTGCGATTGTTTTATTTTAATTCAAATGAGGGAAAGCGCTAATGTGGATTAAAGATTCAGGCAGCGTAGACAAGTTAATAGCAGTTAGTTTTGACAAATCACTAAACTCCTACCATACTGTGTTACAGTTACAATCCGATAGTGTAATTAATTAATTTTCCGGAATACCCATAGACGAAGGCTTCGACTCACTACACTACAATATCAACCATTCAAGACCCAGATTTGGCTGATTTTCAACAGGGGTCTGGTTTTGGTTCTGGTCCTTGCCCAGTGTCAGTGTGCCAGGTTTGAGCCAAGTTGGAAAAGGGCATTCATTATTCATTGCAAATGGGTGTCGTACAGGAAGGAACAGGATCACAAGCAGTTCAAAAGTTCAAATGTAATAAGCTCATCAAAATTAAAGCTTTAAAGAAGTTGCGACAGCTATATATTTAATTTTGTTTTCCTCCTAACGTCCCAGCATGTTATGCTACCGGTAGTTAACAAAACCCGATAGTGTTATGCTATGCAAAATGCAAATATTTATGTATGTGGAATATAGTGGATGCGTATTCAAATCGGCATATCTTAAAAATTATTGCAAAATTCGTTTGCAAAAGTAAGGTCGTACAAGCTTTTGTTTTTTCTGATGATCTTGTAGCGCTTGGTGTACCATTTGTTTGTGTGCACATGCACATACTTTAATTACTTTGAATGAAGTTTTGTTCTGTAGAGAATAGAGAGAAATGAATGAATGCAAGATTAATTTTCAATAGATACCGACCGTAACGCAGGTTAGACACGTGTCCAGTTCAGAAGGATGCAAACAAAGTCACCTCACTCACTCAGGCTTTACTGCTCAAGTTCGAACTAACGCATCCTTATCGACTTACAAAACCCAACCGCGACCGACAACACTATACAACCCCAAAACCGAAACTGCTGGTAATGGGCTACATGGAAATGCCACCTTACCTGAATGCGTAAAATATCCGCACATATTATTTGTTCCACAAGGCGGTGCGTGCAAAAATGCGTAATAAACATCAACATGCATGGGCAACATGCATATATATTGTTTGGTTAAGTAGATACAATAAAGCACGCTGGAATTTTTACGAAGGACATAGCATAATAACGTTTTTTAATCTCACAATCAGTCCACATGTTGAGGACAACAAGAGAACAAACCTTTATACTAAGCAAAGCTCTAAAGAAATCCTCCTGACTCATCTTCAGTCAGCACGTTAGGCGTTTAGGTGCAATAGTGGATCTTGATGCTCAGGAGATCAGCAGAAGCACATATATTGTGCTTCATTTTCATGCTATTTCATGGCAGTTTATTTTCTAGTCCTATGAAATAGTTTTTGTTACGCTCGCGGAACGAGATTCTGACTTTTCTCAGCTGCACATTGCATTGCACATCACTGCACGCCCTTCTCTTTTCTTCATTCGTAAGTAAGTTACACACACTTCTTTCATCCTTAAAAGCGTACAGGTTTTCCAATGTACTTATGCTTGGAGACTGGAGTTGGGAAATAGGTATTTCAGTATTGCTACAACATGAGGATTCACTCAGTCTTCATGAATGGCAACGGCAACCGCATTGTGTAGTGATCATTCATGAGCAAGACCAAAAGGCGGTGTGTGACTGGAGTGAAGACTGGAGACTACTCGTTCGTCCTAATTCGAGGTAGCATGTTTTCTCAGGAAAAACAGTATATTTTTACCATTGCATTTTTAGTTGTTACTACAGAACTACAACAGCAGAACGCACCGTCTAAAACATTACATTAGTCTCCTCGTACTCACACCTCGCACACGGATACATGCACGAACGGACCTGAGTGCCATGGCCGGGCCGTGTAGTTCTTTTTTGTGAGTATAAAGTTTGCTGTGATTTTCCACGTTCATCATCCATATCCACTTTCCACTTGCTTTATTACCGCCTCATGACATCACGGGGGATCCGATTTGGACAATAAGGTAAAACATAAGATCGCAAACAATGTAGAGTAGAGACAAATAAAATGCGAAGAAATTAGGGTGGTCATCATACGTCAAAAAACGGGACAAATTGTTATTGAGATTACTGTATCGTCTTGATTAAAAATGCACACGTGAAAGTTTTTACAAATGGATCAATGGTATTTTCAAATCAGTCATTTCAAAGTAGGCATATAGGATATATTTTGTGTAACAACTGCACTAGGAAATAGGAGAGGATCCGTCAGAACAACAAAATTCATCAGGTATGGTATTTTATGAAAATGTAATTGGGGGAAACGCCAATTTCGCAATATATGTACACCCATCTCTTCAGCATTTTCCTCTGTTTAGCTATATTACAACGCGATAAGGGAGTCCCTTAAAGGGACTAAATTATAAAAATGGGAAATGTATTCCAAAGTTTTTTTTGACTTGTTGTAAGTATCTCTGCCGTAAGGTAAAGGTAGATGATAAAGACAAAGATAAATGTATATGGGTGGCTAGAAATTATGGAGAAAGCCTTATGTGTACTTCCCATAACGGTGGAGTTGTACTTCGATTTTTCATAGTGGACTTCATTCTTCCCGAAAGATTGGGAACTGGGATGGAAAGATCAAAGTTTAAAATGGAAGGCACGATTATTTGACGCACGTCTATGTAAACCCCTGTTGATATTAATTACATTATTCCCTTGTAAATACATTCTTCAGACGTCGAACGAATGATAATGGTATAAATGTCAGTTATCCTTGTCTGTCGCACTCTTGTGATACCGAGTTCAATTCCTTCTTCCTTGAGACATTCGTTCACAACTTGCGCAAATTCCCTGTTTCCTGTAGCTTTTATTTGTGTAACCCTGCTCATTTTTTTTATTTTCTCTGTACTTTTTTCTGTCCTTTATACACATTACCTTCATTAGGTCATAGATTACTTATGTACCTCAACAAAAATCAGCCATGCATGGCTCGCACTCACTTTTTTCGTGTTACGTCATATTTAAAATATCAGCTTGTCATTTGATTTATAAAGTAAAGCTCATTACGTTAAATTCCTACAGTTTCCTTTGAAAATCTTCTGCCCACAATACCAATGCAATGTCCACATATAATTATAAATATGGTAAAGCAGAGCTGAATGTGAAGGTTTACAATAATGCTATTTTTTATTAGTGACGAGGACATGCTGGAATTGGAATTATGCATGGCCAATAAAGATTTGAAATTGAAACGTAATTCAATCTTCGATCCAAACTAACTAGGCAAAATGCAAGACATGCCAGAGAAGTCAGTAATTCGTGTTTGTCTTACAATTAGACATTTGCATGCATGCATGCCAGAGAAACAAATACCTCTTCTAAATCCGTATCAGTTTAGTATCACCAAAAGGTGACGTGAGCACGGCGCGCATATTTTCTGGCTTTGTGTTGAATGAAGTGAATTTCGAAGATGAAGACACAAAAGCATATAGAGGTGCTTCAAGTGCAAGTACAAGTATGCATGTACAGATACGCAGATTTCATGTATCATGGCAGATTTAGAATTACTGTAAAATCAAGAAATTGGTGCATACTCTAGTTTCACTATTTGAATGAAATTATTATAATTCAATTTTTGATTTGCACATTTCTGCCCACTAGGCAATCTTCCTCTAATTTCTACTGCATAGTCGCTTGCAATACAAGATCAGATTCAGATTCATATATAACCACATGCACTACTGCCACCCGAGCACTACGTGCAAGATTTACATGATACTTTTGTATTATGATGCACAATATTATGATGAAGGAGATCCGGACGGGGAAAAGATATACGTAAGCGATATGATGATAACCAAGAAGTGCTTATGGCATACGTTTCGTCTTGCGTTTATGGATTTTACACCGACCGAATACTCTACTGTTGAGCCAAACGTGTGCTGCTTATATGCCCTATGATTGTGAGTACTACTAGACTAACTCGGCGGACTAGACTTTTTCTTGTTACCCTTTTGTGTATTATATGGGTTGGTGTTGTTGGTGATGGTGTGTGGGGAACTTTTGTATTACATACTTACTAATAGTAAAATAGTAGTAATGAATTCTGTATAACATCCATCCCTCCAACCAAGCACACACATGATGTTGATGATGATAATGTAGCTCTAGAGATATTACGTTCGTTCGTTCGTGTTTTTTATTTTGTACGGGTACATCACGGGAATGAAGAAATTAGTAAGTTGAATTAGAAAAGACAACTACGCTCCTCTTCTGGTCGCATTGTTGCGTCCCTCTTACCTCCTTACCTTACTACTCCTTACTTATTGCAATATATTCTAATTCTGCTGATCTATTACTCTGTACTATTAAAACAGTAAAATAATAATATATAGTACAAAGCTCAGTTTGTCTTTTGCCTATACAAACTAATAGCAAACTTACTGGTTCTTCTAAACGAATCAAGTAAAAAAAAAGTCGTAACGTAATGTGTATGTAATGTAAGTAGTTATGTGGAATACGGACGGCCGGACGGACTAGACGTGGATACTGTTTTACATTTACAGTGGGATACTATACTACTCATACTCATATGCAATGCATCTTATGTGAGTCTTGAAGAAATACGTAGGACACAAGTATTGTAACGCATCGCATATATAGTGATACAGAGAAGAACTTAAAAGATTGAATCTAATACGTTCATTTTGGTACTGGATCTCAGTTGGATTTGCGACATGGAGGTTGTTGGTTGGTTATTTGTTTGCTCTATTTTTTCTAGGTAAGTAATGTGCATGGGAAAGATGTTTCAGATTTTTGTAGTTCAAAATAATTAATGACTTTTACAATTGCATTATATATTCAATTAAATCCCACTTTTTGACAATAGCAGCTACATTCATTAGATTGAGTGGTGAAAAAGCGAGTACGAAAGCGCAAGTTTTTTTTCTCTTCATTTTTCGTACTATTTAGTTATCAATGGATGGATATACCAGGAATTCTACTCATTTGCTGCTAATTTTAATTATTACATAATTTAAAGTTTACGATAGTTTGGATAATAGTTGATTTTACAAAGTGGCCATGTAATACTTGCGCAGGCAGGTAGTCGAGATCTTGCATCTTTTAAATCTGCCAACAGCAGTTAACTATAGGTGGCCTGGTCTTGTAAACTAAAATTAACAAAAATATACCGTAAAGCATATTTCATTTTCATTTCATGTAGCACGACTTACGTTACGCGACTTACGACGATACGATTATATATGTAAATGTAACGTAAACATAAGATGCTGCTCTGGCTCTTTCTTTTCGTTTTATGTTTTTCATACCTGAACTCTGAACATGACCACTATGACCAGTGTTTGAATTTAATAATAATAATTAAGTATTCAATTAGTTTTTTTACCACTAGCCTCCTTCGAAAAGTAACCAATTCGCTTTTTTAGGACTTACGAGAACATTAGGTAATAAAGGTAAAATGTTCTATGCATTTGTAAGTATGGTTGACAAAGTTTTTTTACTTCTGCTCTTCCAGATTCAAGCAAAGAAACAACAATTAGGAATTACAAAGTACACAGAGAGGATAAAAATCCTATCAGGAAAGTTCACAGACCTATGCTATGCGTACGTTACGTATTTTTAGACAGTTAAAATAAGACAATTAGTTTGTGGACTCGGTATGATACAACTCACAAAAATAGTTTTTCGGAAGTTAATACATAGAAAGTGTGCAAACAAATGTGAATGTGAATATTGTGAATATAGAGCGCGAGTGTGTGTATATAAAGTGAAGTGATTCATGTGAAATTGGACTTGGACTGCTTCTGTTTCCACTCCAAAATCTAGAAAGAAACACCTGGATTGATTGATTGAGTGAAAATAAGAAAGTTACCTAATTATAACATGAAAAACATTTTGAATGAAATGCTATTCATGACGTATTACTCACATAATTACTAAATATCCCTTCCCGCTCCCCTTACCTTTCACAGCTTATGTTTTCGAAGCTGTGCCACGACCCCTGTGTCAAAGTCAAATATCGTCAAATATATCAAATACAATAAAAGTCAGTTAGCAGATCAGATAAAACCTGTACACTACTGGGCTGTCTTTCGGAATAAAATAAAGTTGTAAGTTGATATTATTTTCTTGATTGGGATCTTTCCTTTATTCCAGCTAAGCTAATTGCATTTAATGACAGTAAAAGTGAATCGTGAATTGTGAAGAGCCTAAATACTTAAAGTTTTTGTTGAGTAAATCTTAATAGTTTACTCTTTGGAATGTTATTTTTTTATTGAATGCGTCCTGCATTCATTATTAAGTTATTATACAATTTGATTTGGTTGGATTTTACAATCAAAGACTCTTGCCAGGTGTCGAAAAAGTGTATATTTTGATGATAAGAGGAAGTCCTAGTTCTTGGATATTATATTATAAACTTTTTAAGACAATAGCGAAGCGTGAGTGCAGATGTATCATCCTCGCACGCATGCATGTGGCATGCTAGTAATTTCTTTGCTATTTGGAATTGGGAAACAATTTTTTTTTAAACAGTATCTTTCTTCATTGATTTCCTGTAGGAATGAGGTCAGCATCGGCGGGAGGAGACTTGTTGCAAACCGTTGACGTACGATTAGAATTTGTAGCTTGAAAGTCCGTACGTGAAGTGTCGTCATGTCTAGGAAAGCATCACAACCTCAGACTTCTCCCCAACCAGGGGGAGGTGTTGACTTCTTGGTTCGCACAATGAGTACGTAAAGAAATACTTTTATTTTGGACGATAATATAATAATAACAAACGATATAATCATGTACCCCACAAGTTGGTGAGGTTTATTAGAAAGTTGAAAAAATATCATTTTTCTGTCCATCTAGTCGAAAGAGAGGCGACAGGTAAACGTCCGATTCGACCTAAGAATGTAGAGGATCTGCTGCACTCTAGTATTCAAGATGAAAGCGATGATCCTGACTTCGATTGCAAAGACGAGGATTCTGACTCGGATGGAAGTGTTGAATCAGATGATGATGAAGGTTCCAAAGGAATGGCTACCGATCATGAAGGGAATGAAGGAGACAGTGATGAATCAGATGATGAAGATTACAAGGAGAAAGGTTAAGTTTTATTTAAGTAATATAATAATGAAAATGGTAAATTACACACCGTTTGCAAGTTTGCATAAATATTATCGTTGCTCGATTTGTACAGATGATTCTGGTTCAAGTGATCACGACGATGATACAGATAGTGATAGTGATAGTAGCAATGCGGGCGGATCTGAAGATTCTGATTCAGATGAACCTGAAACTACAAAAAAGTCTGCCCTGCGAGAAACTCTGCAGAAGCTCAACGAATCCAATAACTTCATGGTTAAAAGATCAACTAAGAAGAAAAAGAAGAAGAAGAGTGTTGTGAAAACGTCTGATAAGTCCAACTCAAAGAAATCAGCAGCTAAAGCCAGTGCATCGAGAAAAGTCAGCACAGCTTCTGAGAAAACAAAATCTAAATCTAAGCACAAAGTCTTAAAACAGTCTACAAAATCGAGTGGGAAAAAATCTAAAAACAAGAAAAGTGTGATTGCAAAGAAACAGAAGGTAGCTAATAAAAAACCAATCACTGAAAAGAAGAAAAAGAAACTGAAGAAATCGGAAGAAAAGTCAAAATTAAGACAACGTTCCGTGGCCACTTTAATCGACAATGCCGTCATAAATCAAAAGGAAAACAGGAAAGAGGTAAGAAGCTTGCAGTGAAATAAATGTCATATTATGTAGTAACAGTAGGTATCCCATTGGAAATGAAATAGGAAATACCTACAAAATATCTGGGAAACCTTATGAATCATAAACATTCGTATATAGTTTTTAAAGGTGAATGTTCTTTTGAGGTGCATTATGGAAAAAGTCTAATAGTGGTACAGTGTGTGACACTGCGTATACCATGATTATATAGTGTTTTCCAAAAATAACGTGTTTTGAAATGCTTATGATGGTTTCAAATGAAGCAACCTGTCTAAGTTTGCATGCTGGTTTTTATTCAGATGGAACTTACGAAACCGATATGCTCTGCCTGTCTTGGAGAGAAAAGTGATGATTCTAATGAAATCGTGGAATGTGATTCGTGTGGGATATCAGTTCATGAAGGTGAGGTCTTTCATGGAACAATTTACATTTAAGTTAACAATTACCAATTTACATAGGAAACACTCCAATTACTTACCAATGCTTTGCAGTTTGCTATGGATTGTCTGCGGACAATGTGAGTATTTCTAGCGGTTCGGGGTCATCCAGTTGCACAGAGCCTTGGTTTTGTGATGTTTGTAAAAGTGGATCTGAAAATATATTTTGTGAGCTTTGTCCCGTGGAAGGTAATTTATGCAAATTTGATTGACATCGGTATTTTGTCGTGCAACTAAATTAAATTACGATATTATGTTATATGTGAAAATCTTTTGGCATTTCATAGGAGGCTTGTTTAAGGAATCTACTGCTGGTCGCTGGGTTCATCTTGTTTGTGCGATGTATACCCAAGGTGTTGCTCTACATAATGATTCTACGATTAACTTGTACGAAATTCATTATGCTAGATGGGGATCTCATAATTGTGCTGCATGTGAAAATGAACGTCAGGCACAAACTGGAATTGTAATTCCCTGTGACGCTGGAATGTGCAAAACCTACTTCCATGCTACATGTGCTCAAAAACTCGGTCTTTTGTCGGATCCAAATCAAGTGGATTTCGCAGAAGCTGATCCTTACTATGTGTCATGTAAATTACATACTAATCGAGAAACAGTGAAGTAAGTTTATAGTAAAACATCTCACTTTAATATATCCATCTCTCCTCTTTTAGTTACAATAAACTATAATGACAAATTTTTAAAATTTAGACGGCGAATCAGAATATTTAACACGCTGCAGGAACAACTTCGTATCAAGAGAGAACGTAAAGAACTGCAAGGTCTTCCTTCAGGATCCAACGAAGATCAAGCCAGGATACTTCGTAAACTGGAGAAAGTCCGTCAAAAGACTGCGCTTAAACGAGCTCATTACTTAAATTCCTTGGAAAATGTACCTTCTCAATGTAAACCAGTCGACCAATTAGGATTTAGCTCTGTCCATAATTTGCCAAACTCATGGATTAATGGAAATAAGAAACAGCGCTTAATGCACACTTCAGCAAAGTTAGGAAATGATTTTGTAAGGAAAACTGAGCGTCTAGGAGAGGACATTGTGGCACTGGAACTGGAAGTGAAACATGAAAAGATTTTTTCAAATGTGAAAAGGAAATGGAACGTTCTCCCTGCAATGAGCGTTGAATACTCGTCCTATTATGCAGACAGGGAGAACAGAATATCTGTACTAATGGATCAGTGTGAGAAATCTGTAAAGGAAAACTCAGAACTTATCGATAAAGAAATCAGTCTGAAAGATGTTTGGGAAACCCATGTTGTAAATCAAATGGCAATGAGTGAAGAAACGGATTCTGTTTCAAAGCAGTTGGAATCTTTAGCCAGTATGTTAACATTTATTTGCCCAAGTGACAAAAGGTTATCAACAAAATTGCACTCAATGGTTAAGCCTAAAGACTTATTTGGAGGCCGGAAAAAGAGCCCAAGCACATCAAGAAGTGACAGAAAGTCACCCACCCCTAGAAGATTGTCCACTACTTTGAAGAAATCGCCAAAGAATAGGGTTACTTCTCCATCTCCTTCTCGCTCAGGTATTCATTGTTTCAGATTAGATGTAATGAGTGACGCTCCCACAGAACTGCTGAACCATAAGTGGTAACTTTATGTTTCTACTTTGCTACCGTACTTTAGGAAAATTGGCTGTAGCTGTTTGTGACACCTGCTCCAAGTCGGATAATCAGCACCTCATTACCAGATGTGACAAATGTAAGAAACACTATCATTTGGGTTGTCTCGATCCTCCCCTATCAAGGATGCCGAAACGGTCGCGACTGTGTGGATGGTATGCATTTTAATAATGGCCTTGCACACCCATTGGTTTTATAAATTAAATTGTAAGCGTTATCATTCTGCTTCCATCCTACTGCAGGATGTGCTCTGACTGCTGTGAGGCACCTTCGGAAAATGAAGATCACGTAGACACGGAAGCCCCTAGAACTTTGAGGGGTCGCACAAAAATTCGTAAACCCGGGAAATATCGGGGTTCAGACGAGTCAGAAGAGGATACAAAAATCGTACTGGACCCGGAAAACAAAACAGGAACTAAAAAGTCATCGGTGAAATTACATTCCTCCCCTGATGGATCGGAGGTACATTCTTTTCAAGTTTAAAATAAAAAGAAAATTGTAATGCCCGACAAATATTTCTATGTATAATGTTTTCTACTTCTAGACAAAGTTAAATGCAGTGCTGCTTGTGAGCCCTGTTCCTGTTAGCACTGGTAGCCCAGTCGACAGGCGAAGGCGGAGTGGAAGTGCCAACCTTTCTTCCCCACGGCACACAAACCCCATGATTTCTCCCGTTGAAGGACAAATTTTAAAGACAGAAATGGATTCACAAAGTCATGTAGAGGATGAAGTTATATCCCATGTTGTCAACTCAGCTGTTCAAAAGAAGGAACATTCGAAAGCTAGACTCCCCAAAGGCAAGAAAACACTGACGAAAGTTCCCAAACTGAAGCGAAAGAAAGATAACAAAACTGCTAGTAAACTGGATAAAGTTATCGGTGATAGTGCTACAAGTGGTACCAGCTCACCATTGAAACGCAAACCCTCTGATGGACCATTAACCAATTTTAAGGTGAATGGTATTAATGAATCGAAAGTTCCTGTTCCAGAGGAAATCAAATCAGCAGTGCCAAAGCTGAATAAGAAGAAAAAAATATCAGCTAACAATATCGTGACAGATCTAATGAAAAATGGAATAACGTCAGTCGAAGGTAACATACCACTTCCAGTGAAAGGCAAAGCAAAGTCGAAGCTTAAGAAGAAAAGAGACGCCAATCCCATGATTGCAGTCAGGGAAGAAGAATTAGTAAAAGTGGAACCAGCAGTGGGCGTTGCTGCCGCAGCTAAAGCCGAAAGTAAAAGACCAAAGAAACCTAGGAAGAAGAAGGGACAACTTGAGATTGTGAATGAGCCAATCGAACAAGGTAAACAAACTAAAAAACTTAAAAAGAAGCCTGTCAAGTCGCGCGTCGCCTCTCAGTCTGCTCTTGCACCACGCGATGAAAAGAATGGAGTAAACATAGTAATGGGAAAAGTAACTAGTCAGATACTTGAAAATAAAATGAAAGAAATTCAGAACGGAGCTGTCAAATCTCCGACATCTAGAAAGCGAAAAAATTCAACTCTTCCAAATCCAGAATCGTCTGGAATGCCAGTGTCTACTTCAGCATCTGTCACTTCTGTTGTCGCCCCCCATGACGAGAAAGAGAAGTGCGTTCCGCCCAAGAAACGGAAGCGTGCCCCGTCTACTGCCAATCAACAAACATTGACACCAGGGGTGTTAAACAGTGTTGATAGTATTATAAAGGCTGTAGCAAGCGGCAATTTCGCGGACGGCAATCTTGAAAATGGAGATCATGGATTGAGCACGACTGAAGTTTCCATCATGCAAGGAGTAAGCACATAAATATATGAAACCTTATTTTTTTTAATTTGATACATGATTTGATTTTTGATTTGTTTGTTCATAGATTGCACCAATGAGCAGACGAATGGCTCCCGAGCAAAATATTATGCAGGGTAAGGCAATGGGTTCGGGTACCTCGAGTTCTAGTGAAACTGTAACCGTCGATGCTAGTTTCATTATTGATGGTCCAACATCAATTCAGTCAAGCTTCAGTGGGAGTAATTCCTACTACTGTTCGTCACAACTTCAAACATCCACTGGAAATGCGCATGACGAGGGCGCTTTATTGAAACTAACCGGTGTTGTAAACGAAGGATTTCGGTTTCAAACGAGTGATAACTCGTCCGGCAGTGACAATGTGATTCGATTACAATATATTGATTCAGGAGTAGAATCCACATCAACAGTTTCAGATTCGGTAGCAATGCCACCTCCAGCGCCACCAGCTCCAACGCCCAGCATTTGCTCTCCACATGCTACAAGTCCTAATATTTTCACTCCACCAAGTGGAGTGTGTGCTACTTGTACAAAAACTGACATCAAGATGCAGCTTGTCATGTAAGTTTATATATCAGATGTTAACGCGTATGACATTATCATCTACCATTTCGTGTTTATTGACGAATTAGCCCTCACAATTAACAAATTTATAATTCATTTAGGTGTGACAAATGCCAACTAGAATTTCATTTCATGTGTCTCACTCCTGCTTTAAAGTATTCTCCACGTAGAAAAGGCATTCCTTGGTTTTGTAAGGATTGTGACGACGAGGGGGCTGCTGGAACTTCACGGGTATGTATGTCACTCATTTTAAATTGACAATGATTTGCGCTTAGGGCTTGTTTATAATTATTATTAATACTTAAACTCGCCATGATCTTTTAATTTTAGGAGAATGGAATCGCCCGTCATCCCCATTGATTGCTTTACGGACGCCTTGTTTTCCGCGATACGCAGCTAAATTCATCTAACTTCACAACTGAATTATGAAACGAGCTAGTTAAATAAGGATAAATGTAAAGCTATATTTGTAAATTGGTAGTTGGTAGCTTTAGTTTTAAGATTAATTTCGAAAAACTTCAAAATCTAAAGAATAGTCTTCGCTTTTTATACTACATACATGCTATATGTTATCTAGCATCTATCATAGTTTGTGTGATAGTCAAAGTACGTTAATGGTTCATGTGATAATATATATTTCAGATATGATTCTCATATATTATAATAAATTGTTTTAATAGTTGATATACATATTAAAATGCAAAGGAAGACCAATTTCTTAAGTGATTGTCATTAAAGATAATATATAATGTGATTGATTGACACCATTTGTGTCAAACGTAGTTTTCAACTGCAAGTTTCTTACTACATAGTTTGAATTTAAAAATAATTTTTAGAACCCGAGAGATGATGTTCTCATTGTTCTAATTTCATAAAACTTACTTAGAATTAGTGAATAGGTATTCCGTTTGCAAATCAATATTCTCACTAGTATACAGGGTACTAGTCTATATTTTATGCATCGAAAACCTTAAGGGTCGCGGTCGTTTGCTCCCGCGGACATTTGCTCCCATGAGGACATTTGCTCCCCGGGACACTTGCTCCCTGAGACATTTTGTACTAGTCTATATTTTATGCATCGAAAACCTTAAATATGTCGTGTGTGTAAATACGTGTGCGATATTCCTTGGTTTGTATATGGATTACTGTCATAATTACTCTACTATTTCATGACGGCATTTAAATTATGGTTTTACGTTTGCGCATTTTTATACGGAACTGATGGATAAAATGTTTGAGCAAAAAGAACCAAAGCGCGGTCCGCATAGCTAGCATGAAAATAATGCTATTACTTAATGCCTAAACAGTGGTGAAATCGACGACAGGAGTAGCGGTGGCGAGTGATGCCTAGTTTTCTGTACATTCTCGAAAAAGTTATCTTGCGAGTGGGAACGGCAACGAGTATTGAATTGGATGCGACAGGAAAATCCCATTCGAGTCGTTTAGTCATAAGATATTATTTTCTTGCATCATACTCCAATCTTGAAACGGGAAAAAAGACGAAGAAAAAATATTAAAATATAAAGCAAACGCCACCAGACAGATCTTCTATGCAGGTACTGCATAGGTATTACGTACATATCTTTAGGTTATGCTCCGTCCCCACCGAATTTCAAGTGACACGTCTGTGAAAATAAGCCCTAATTTTGATATACGGGTTGGCTTTTCTTGAGCCACGAGCGACGGTAGGGGTGTGAATAAATTTGATAAATTTCGAAGGGAGTGTAGAAAGACCTCTTAAGAATATCGGGATTTCTCTGGGGAGGAAGAAAGTTGCTTCTTAAGGAGCGAGGGGTTACTTCCAAAGGGGTTTAAGAAAGGCATACACCGATGCCTCACTACTCAACGCTGTAGGAGATAACACACAGCCTGCATATTACTTCATATTGCACATGCAGTGCACACTTGCACTTGCATACTCACTGTACAAACGTAGATATACCGTCTCATAGATCCGCCTCATTTAAACACTGCCGTTGAAAGTTAGATAATGTTGATGCTTTATCAAAGATTCAAGATCAGGGTACTTTATTCCATGTAATCCAACCTTGTGCTTCTGGTGACGGAAAAATTGAATGGAAATGTCTTGTATTGTTGCTCTACCTCCACCTAGAAGGTAGGTATACATATATTGTGCAATGTGCAACCACATCGTAAAGGCAGGGAGGCTTAATGTCCCACAACTTCCGCTTGGTATTATTGTTGGTGCTTTCTTTAACTGTCTATATCAGCTTCACGTCTTGAAGACTGAGAAAGAGCATAACCACAAAGAATTTCTTTTATGAAGTGCAAGAAGCAGGGAAATGCATCCCCACGTAGTTACACACCAACCACATCACAAATCTTTTTAATGTCTATATCTGGCTTCATAGGAAACGGTTACTGCATCCCTCTTGAAAGGAGATGTACCCCATATGCAATGCATCAATATTACGCATTGTCTACGAAAAGGTTCCAAAACATAAATTTGTATCGGTGCGACGGACGCGGTGAAAAGAAAGAAAACAAAGAGTGCGGGCACAAGCCTACGTTGAGATGCTGCTGCAGTTTGTGCCATATCGACAAATGATGAAAGGCTGCAAGAAGAGAAATCGTTCTATTGTTCTGCTGGTAATGTTAATGTAAAAAGTAAAAACGTGTGAGAGTCAAATGGTGCGAGAAATGTATGCAGTCACAACCACCCCTTTCTCATATCTTTTACGTCTGCAAGCATAATAATCCGACACTACCAGGAGTGAATTTCTGATCACATTTCTTTACTTTTTACTTGTATGTATTGGCATATATTGAGAACTCTGTAGATTGTGAAGATTCTAATGGCAGCAAACTTTTCTGGGTTATTTTACCTTATACGAAAGTAATCAAGAACAGAAACTCCTCAACGTGTAGTTTACGTGTATAAATGGGAAAATGTCCCAAGTTCATTACGTGCGTAGGTAGTAACTGCGTGGCTTAATATATGCGTATCTTATTGAAACTGTGAGCTGTGGCGGTGCGTTGTGGTAGTGCGTGTGGAAAGGTTACTCTCTAAAAAGCTCCTTTAGGAACGATTACGGCGTGTGGTGTGAGGCTCGCTTGCATAACTAACTACCACCCCTTATCCTTTTCCCTCTGGATGCAATTTTCGGTGAAAGTGGAAGACAAAAGGATGTTCACCGAAATAACAAGTAAATGAGAATGAGTTGCTATCTGACAGCCTAATAGGTCTTGTGAAGCCCTGTCTCCCTGTTGTGCCAGGATACGCGAGTATTGAAATACGCCAAGGTGTTGGGGATGCGGGTGAAACTAGACAATGTATGTAATACGGGATTACTAAAATAGCGTGTAACTTTCTCTACGTCCTCCTCTCCTATTACCTACCCCTTGTAGGTTGTGGTGCCAGCGAAATATTTTAAATGCTAGTGTATCCAAAGGTGTCTATGCGAAAGTAATGTGATGAAGAGACTCTCAGGCAGCAGAATACTAACGAGAGTCTACGATAACTGATAACTGGGAATACCTATATTGTGTGTGGGTTGGGTGGTTTATAAAAATATATGCAGCCATATTAAGCAAACTTTCATACACATTTCGAATGTCCTATACGGCGGGCTTATTTATTTTATGCACTTTTTGTTGCATTATTATATGCGCATATACGAAACTCGTAAGATACGTATATGTAAGATGCACCGTGAAAATCAACGTGAGCCAAGACTATATCTGCCACTTTCAGTTTTCAAGTGGAGACGAGGGGGATTTCGGAGGAGAGAGATCGAGATGAGTTTCATTCCATTTTATGACAATACCCTGGTCCCCTGTATTCTCCCTTGTATTCCTCTAGGGAAGCAGATAAAGGTTGCTCCACCGTTCTCTACAACTCAAGTACAAATGTTCGTCATTGTACACGTATCAAACGATACTGGTGACTACGCACAAGATGAACTTTACGCTTGAAATAGGATGAGGATCAACATCTACCTGTATATAGTGCTGGCTTATAGGCTGCGTTTCACTCTGGTGCGGTGGGTGAAGACAAGATTATATTTTTGGGGAGAGAGCTGAATGTGATGTATCGCGCGTTGCTGATGGAATGATGCATTATACATTAATTAGATTGGGGCTGGAGTTGAAAATGCAGGCTCGTTTGTTTAGTTTTGAGTAGAAAACTTTTTGAAATAATTACGGCTCCCCCAACTTCAAAACTAACGTTGAAACGGAAGATTTGCTGTTTAAAGAGGCTTGCATTTGTACGCGCCCGATTTACATATAATAGCACCTGCCTAAGTGAGTTCTGAAAGGGTAGGTAATTAATGAAAGGCCAAAGTCTGAACATATGTATACACAATTAGCACCCAGACTTTAATAAGGGTAGACTGGGAGGTTCAAGATTAAAGTGATGGAGACATGTTAAATATGTATTGTGCTACATGTTTTAGTTTTTGAACTAGAAGGGTCTTTCAAGGGTATAGATCTCTACTCTGGGCATAGTGCATACGAAGTTTGCAATGGCTGGCTTGCATGTGCATAAGGACAC
>JAANSN010000916.1:0-42312 GCA_036850665.1 Dicranocentrus wangi | reverse complement strand
CCCATCCGTCAAACATGTAAAAGGGCTTTTGGACAAGTTAGTTAGCTCAATGTTATATTGCACTTGCAGATCACCACGAACGAATCCCTCCACGAAAGGATATTATTCTCATCATCATCATTTTCTCTCCCAGTCACTATTATTATCATTATTTACTGAATTTCTTGCTAACGATGCACAAAAAATGAATGTATGCTGAGGGGTTTCCGCGTGATGTACCTTTTCATCAGATGATGACGTGCCGCAGTACAAATTAGCGAGGAGCAATAAAATCCTATATACTATACCACCCCACCACCACCACCACTTCAACTCCAAAAAATCCTTTTGACTTTTTTCTTGTACGCCCTCTCCACAGGCAAGAATCGTGTGAATGTGGTGAATATATAATTTAAGCTTTACACATTCATCTGCAAAATGATCACAGCCAAAAATCTCCGTTTTCTATTGAATACCTACACACAAACATAAAAAGCCACCTACGATGCTCAGCCCTTGGTTTCGTTTCGTATCACCCATCCATTTTCTCGGAAGGAGTAAACACTCGAGCGAGAGAGAGAGAGAGAAGAAAAAAAGGAGTCTATAACAGTAGTAATTTTTATGGCCATGAACAGAGTGATAACTCTTAGGTAAAGTAAATGACAGCTTGTGCTTGCATGTGGTAGGTTTACGTTCCTAGCTTTTCTATATTTACAAGCATTTTTTTATATTCCATCCAACCCATTCTCCCGTTTGCGTTTCTCTGTACGCAGATGAATGCTGCAATGGCTGGCTGAGTGGTTGAATAATGCATATATTTTTTTTTCGCGATAATAGACAAGTCATTCCCCTTAAGTGAGACAGCAAGAGCCGGTTTACCACATAAAAATCGACACCTTTTCTTCCAAACCACACGGACACAAAGTTACAATATTTTTTGATGAGGATGAGATGACTGCAAAAAAGTGAGTGAGTGGATGAGTGAGTGACTGACGTGGGCTAATTTTGGCACGAAAAGGGCTTATCGACTCGCGATAAAAGGATGGTGGAGGGGAAACTTGGGGAATTCGGGAATAATAATGGCTCCAACAACAACACTACCTTAGAAAAAAACTGATGCGAGACAAAGTTTCTCCTTCTTGCCACGGTTGATAAAACTATTTTAACCACATCCATCTGGTTCCACCACCACCACCACCACTACAACAAGTGACGGAAGTACAAGAATGTGCGACAAAATACAAACAGCTCACAGGCTATATCACTTAATAGGATAATATCATTTTAGGAAGGTTTTTTTTCTATTCGGGGGGAAAAGTGTCGTGGTGGTGGATAGAAAGGATTGTTCGTGTATCGTGTATATCGCATCAGCATGATCATCATCATCGTCGTAACGTATCCATTTTGTTTTCCAGCTGACACTAAGCTGACATGAGAAGCATGAGGCATGCATGAAATTCGTTACATACTTCACCACATCAGATCAGCCTTATTGCCAGCTCTACTACGGTTAAAGTAAATACACACACAGTTTAGTATATATATACTTACTGCTCAGTGCTCGCTCGTTCATTCAATCCGGGAGGAGGAAAAAAAATGTTTAAAAATCTTTTGTGTTTGAAACGGTGGCTTATCTTTCTCATTCTTCACGTGAGACAAGTGAGGAATGCAAAGACTTTTTTCAGAGACAAATCCTTAAACAAATTTTACCATTGTGTGAACCTCCTTTATAATAAAGTAGTGTGTTTTAAAAGAAAGGGGCAAACAAAAAAGGAGCACAATTAGCATACACCACCGCGGACTCCTTTTCAAAAACGTAATAAGATATGCCCAACGAACGAGTTGTTCTTTCTTTCTTGGAATGATTCAGTAGGCAAGCAAACTCATCGAGAGAGAGAGAGACTGCACGTTCCAACTGTGTAAATTCCATTTCACCATATTGCCACGTAAAACGATTTTTTACAGAGCAGAGATGGGGAAAATGTATTTTTTTCCTTCGTCTCACTCTGCTATTCTCAGTCAGCTCATCTTCATGAGCCTCCTGACAGGGAAGAAAGACACAAGGTTGTAATTTAACCTTTTTGGAATGCAACAAGATTCCATGAATGATGATCCTATCATTTTCATGCTATAATATTATCCCCTCCTGATAGCCATAGTCAGCCTTAAAGAATTCTGACTGCAATGATGAGGAGGATGATGATGATCAGAAGGATAATGAAAATCTTTAAGGTTATGTAAGCGTAACGAAGTTAAAGAGAGAGAAGAAAAGGGTGTCGATGTCTGTCAGCTCGGGAATCATTCACTTAGCAAATATATAAAATCTCAGCTCGACCATGATGCTCAGAGTATACTACTCTATCGTATATTCACCTGATGTATACTTTATAGCTAGAGTTGATGTGCTTGAAGAAGACGAAGAAGAAGGATAAAAAAACGAAAAAGGTTTGTCTTGTCGTCTCTCTCTCTCTCTCTCTCTCGCGGTCAAAGTCATGCATGTGAAAGAAGAAGAGAGGGAGAGAGGGAAGGAGAGAAAAGACAAGTTAGCAGTCAGTCACAGTCAATGTCATGCTCATTTCTTTTTACAAGGGCTATACATGCATCCACAACCATTTTACACGTCTCCTCCCTATTTTCACTGCTAACATCATCAGTAACAACAAAACGAGTACAACACACTGCTCAAAGAGAACAAGAGCTAACAACTTGTGAAAAGACATGGACAAACAACAAGCAAGCAAGCAAACCAAACCTAACCAAACTTCTCTCTCTCTCTCTCTCTCTTGCCAGCCAGGCATATTATATTTTTTGTCTATATTCTCGTCGATATAAACTTTAATATCCTCTAAATATTCTATATGAGCAAGCAAACCACTTTGATGATCCGTGTAAATAGGATTGCTTCAAGTTCTTGAGGATCATCATCATCCCGATGCGATGATGATGATATGATGATGCGGGATGCGGTCTCCTTCCTGTGGTTCTTGGTTGCTTTTCAGTCCCTATTAAGCTACAAAAAATGTGCAGGACGACGCTGTGTGTGTTTAACCGTGTGAGGAGAGGAGAGCTGAGCAACATTTTTTGTGGGTATTAGCCATGCATGATAAAATGCTAACTCTTCATCGCATCGCATCCCATCTCGCCCTCCCTCCTCATCTTGTTGATTGTAAGTTGTTTCGTCAGCCCGAAGCTCATTGAAGCCGACATGATGAAGCTAAAGACGCGATTCACTCATAAACTCGGATTTTAACCTGGTCGAGCGGACTCTAAAGGAAAAAAAATTATCACGATTAAAATGTATGTATGTAGAGGATATGTATAAATATTCAGTTAAAAAAATGAATCTAATAAGGTTCGATACGTTTTTTTCAGCTAGTTTTTCAGCCATCATAATATCCTGCTCATCATCCCAAAGGGGTTTTTTATTGGAAAAGATGAGTAGATGAGCCTCTTTGGGTTATTCACGCCCAACCCACACCAGCGCAACCCGGCTGATATGCATTGCATAGCAATTAGCCTCGCATAAATTTCCATTAGAAGATTGGGTTGGGTGATATTAGGCATTGTAATAATAATAAGCCAGCAGCAAAACTGTCTTGAGTGATTCGGATGCTTATAATGCTTAAATAATAGCCGTGAGGCTTTTAAACACCCCCTTTTTTCTACTCAAGTCCTATTTCACTTGATACTTTATAGCCATATCGGTGGTGGTGGTGGATGGATGGTGGATGGCCAGATGGAGTTTGGGAGAAGCAAGTCAAGGAATGGCAGGATACTTTTAATAAGTTTGATGGGAATGTTTTATTATGTATTATACACTCGATTATTGTTAGCCCTGCCATATATGAGCATCAGCTTATTAATGAAATATTATTGCGGAGAGCCCATTCAAGACCATCTTTTTCACTTTTGACGCGGAGGCTTATAAACAGGATGATGATGGAAATCATGGAGTAGTTGTTTGGGCCATATAAACAATCCCTTTTTTCGTAGAACACGGCTCATAATCATTTTTACCATGGTTAGAGCTCTCATTGCTCCTGCCTTTTGTTCCTCGGCAGTTTTTTTTGTCACGGAATGGAGTTATTTATTCACAAGTGGCGGTCGGAGTACATAAAAAGTTGTGTATAAAAAACAATGGATATTACAAGATTTTTAGGTTGAGCATATCTTATTTGTTTATTAATGTTGTAGTCCGTGTTTGGCAGCTTTCTTTCACACGTGTCAGCATGTTGTTCCTTTTTTGGGTGGAGATTATTATTCCCAACTGTGCCCGGCAGAGAAGGATGACTCCTGCTCTAGCCACTCTAGCGCCGATCAATGGAGGAAAGGCCTTTTGGAATATAATAATAATACAGACTTTGGAATTGCCAGCCAGCGTGTTTCAAAAACTCCAGTGGGGAACGGGGATGTTTAATAAATATTGAGGGATTATTGTGTATTATGTATGTATACGTGGATTTTCTGCGCCAAGGTTTGGTTTGCTCGGTATGAGGTTACAACACTCCTGGTCTCAATCAGGGCTTGAGTGGATTCTTGGCTGTCAAAAAGGGGAAATCCTGACATTCCTGACAGGTTTATGATACCGAAGAAACGTCATCATTTACTATTCAGTATTTTTTGCACGTCAATTTTGATTTATTCATTAGTATTATCCGTAGGATGTCAGGTATGCATGGCGAGAGAGAAAGGAAAAGGGCAGAGGGCTAATTGCACGTGCAAAATTCCTTGCTCTGTGGTGCCATGGGTCATCGCCAAAATAAGGTGTACCACCTTAAGTAAAAGGGTTTGATTTGATGGGATGATGATGATGACGTAGATTATTTAACAAGTGTATCCATCATGTACTCTATGGTTGTGTGTCGTGTAGTTACATTGAGAGTTGAGAGTGTACCGGCCTAATTTTGGTCTAAAGAGAGAGAGAGAGAGAGAGAGAGAGAGAGAGAGAGAGATATGAGTACGTGTGTAATGGTGTTGTGTTTTCAAGTGACTCCTTTCAGATTAATTGAATGAGACATTAATCACAACATTTTTGTATTGACAGCCACTCTGGCTCAGCCAGAGGGGCAGAACACTGAGTGAGCACACTTGGCTAATTTGCTGCTCACTACACGACGAAGCGATGCAACTTCTCTCTCTCGCTCTCGTCAAATCTTTTGTTGCCACTTATAGGTTTGGAGTGATGGGAGATTAGTAGTTGCTCCATATGTAGTACAACAACATGGAAATGATAAACGCGTCATCTCACCTCAGCCACGTTAATGGACCAATTACACATTTATTTCTATCAGGCTGATAATGAGACCGTAGTACAAATAAAGGGGAAACAAGCTCACCTGGTTGTCCACATTACCTAAATCCTGCAAACAAATTGTTCTCTTGTTTGTCAACTCAATAACTGCAGAGATACAAGTTGGTTTGGGAGTGATATTATGATGGCAGTCTTTTAGGAGGTTCATTCACTGAGCGTGTGGGCAGCTTTTTATAAATCATTTTATCTATGCTTTTTTATCAGGGAACACAAAGCAAACGAAGAAAACACTGGTAGCCATCACATCACCGGACCACCTTTTGTAAGACCACAACTGAGCTCCGCTCCGCTCAAGTGGCTCCGCGTTGACATTTCCCCTTTTCTCATGAATTATGTTTCTCATGTCAGATTCCTCTCGAGCCATTTCATCATCAACCTTGTTACATTACTCATATAATTTTAGCGTGTGCACACACGGACTCGCCTCACCGCACCACTCGCAGACATATACATAGTGTGACTGGTGATAGGGTTGTGATCAATTTAGCCGTTTGCACAGTTGCTCCTGTAATTGCTGTCTATTTGACTACGAAGCCCAGAGGCGAGTAGTAGTGCGCCGTACTTGAGTTTACTTTTCTTTTGGAGTGACAACGACAAGGATGACGAACAGGATGGATGGATGGATGCATGATTGTGAGAATATTTAATGTGAGGTGGGAGGTGAGTGAGTGCATCAGGTTCCCTTTTAAACCTTGTGCAAACTGCGAGCATCGAGGATCACCTTTTAATTCTGAATCACTTACCCAAAAAAAACTCACAATGTTGATCCACTTTATTACCACATTTACATAAGGAACACGGATTTTTCCCCGCAGATGTAATGTAAACTTTCCAAAATGTGTATACACACAAGCATACACGGCCAGGCTGTTTATACATATATACTCGAACCAAAGCTGGTAATGATGTGGATTGTGGATGGATGTTGTTGTGCTGTGCCGTTTAGTCCGGCCAGAGTGAAGCGCATTTTTTGTTTCACTTGTATTGTATTGAACAAGAAAATGGAGATGGAGCAGAAATGTGATAAATCGAAAATGACACAAACGGATGCTCGCAAATGAATGCTAATGATGACAATACACGAAAATCTACTTAAATCGTGATGTGAAGGATTAATAAACTTGTGTGAAAAACTTGTCGGCATTTTCTTTTTTTCTTTTGGGTCGTGAGTCGCTTGATGTTCCAATAATATATTTATATACGGCGCAGCACACACAACATCTAATTTTGCTTCGCTGCAGTGCAGCACTTTATCTATTTACCAGGATCTGAACTTGAAAATGTGTACACATGTCCCAACTCAACTCTGCATCATGATGTGATGATGCATACTAAATTATTTCTCATTTGCAGATTATTGCTTCTTACTAATTGTCACGCTTGTAAACTAGTTTGAAGCCGAGGTGGCACGCAAAAAACATCCTTATGGTTATAACCTTCGTGCATTCCTCCCGTCCGTCCTTATAACCACAACCACTCAAGTTACAAATTCTTTTGCATTTTTTTTATCCCTCCTCCTCCTTTTTCCCTTTGTCATTCTGCTCAATGCATTGCGCTTTTTGTAACAAAAATTATTATTGAAGTTCGGTAAACCTCTAATCATTTGTTGAGCATGTCACATTTGAAGTTTGAAGTTTCAGCTCATTTCAATTTTCCTATTCATGCGCGAGAGAATGGGAAAAAAAATTCGAGTCTGCAATTTAATCAAGTTTTTTCCCCGTCTCTTTTCGTCGCGTCATGCAACCAGCCAGCCAGCCAGCCACTTTGTGAACATTGGCATGTCACACATCAACCAACTAGAACTCTCTCTCTCTCTCTCTCCCTGTTTTAGACTCTATTCTTCAATTTTGAATGCTACATAGCCCACCAACACGTCCACTTGCTCCGCTTGCTTGGCTCTCTGTGTTGCGTAGTCTGCCTGGGTTTATATGCCAGCAATAAAAAATTGTGTATCCTTTAAAATAATCTTTCACAGCTCCTATTTAGGCAACAGTGGCAAACTGCATTTACAAATGATCGATCAATCGATACCAATCAATTNTTTAGGCAACAGTGGCAAACTGCATTTACAAATGATCGATCAATCGATACCAATCAATTATGAATGAAAAAATAAGGACTTTTCTAGCTCCATTACAACAGCAGCACCTCACTCAACCCAACGAAAGGAACGAAAACCTTGTGGGCAGAATTTGTTATGACTATGCAAACTGAATTGGCAACTACATATTTTACATCCTTTTTGATGCGGGTTAAGAACGTAAATAACGCAATAACCATTTTTTTCTTCTCCTTTTCCCTTATTACCTCCTCAACTGAAGCTAGTCTTAGGCTACACATACACATATGCGTATATAAGTTGTGTTTTTTCGCTCCTTCTGTCTGTATATAACTCTGTACATGTTTTCCATATTGAATAGGGAGGCGAACGAATTGGGAGAATTTCGAGTGTAATTTATTCATGTGTTCGGACAGGTCTAAATGGAAAGTGTCAGGTGTGAAGTGGAATCGATAAGTAGCTATACACACAATAATAATAGATTTTTGGGTAGACATTCCGTGTGTCCTATTATGTAAAAAGGATTTATTCATCCTGTTTCCACTTTCTTAAAACTCTCCTTCTCGCGGTCGTAGTCCTCGTCATTATCATCATCTTGTCATGATATGTATTATTTATATAATAATGTCCGTATCTCTAACTCACCCGTCGCCTGTCTAACCTTTCAGTGGGGCTCAATGGATTGTTTTTAATCAGGACCGTCCTCAACCACTGCACGTAGGCGAAACGGCGCTCTTGTCAAATAAAATCGTGGTGGTGGTGAGCGCCCTTCCCCTCCAACATTACACAACAATACAAATTGTGTGTACCCATAATAAGCATGCATGCAGGCAGGCAGCAGGATTGTCTTTATTCATTTCGCGAAAAAAATAGTAATGGCTATAATGGCTAATGTTTTGTTAAATGCTACTGCATAGTGCAGACCCTGAAAACCTTGGTTCACGACGAAAGTCAATATCCGCTAGTCAAAATGAACTAGAAAAATGCAATCAGCCATCGCATCGTCGTTACTCATCTTGCCCTCCTTTTTCACTAAATTATTCCCCTTTTATCAATAACTCAAGGAAAAATGTGAAATTGTTCAACTTGATAAAAAAGGGCTCTCATAAAAATCGTTTCGCTTCAACGTGACCCTCTCTCTCTCGTGTGATAACCTTCAAAGCTCCCAGTATTCTTGAATATATTTTTGCCCATTTGGGATTTACGTGAAAGGAGCAAGCAGAAGAATAGAGTAGATCCATTCCGGCTATCAGTCAATCACTGAGTGAATGAATTGCTGATCAATTATGATTCCGCCTTTCAATGATTATCGATTTGATGAGCGGAGGCAGCCGAGCTGAACAAGGAGCTCAAATCTTGGCATTCCTGTGGCTTCATTCTCTTTATAGCTCGACGGTCCGAGCAGATAAAAATCTGAGAGCAGTAGTAATATTTATCGACTTTGTTTCAATTTATGCTGTAGTCGGCGGAGCACTCTCATGCAGCTACCACATTCCTTCCTGGAGGGAATTGTTCCACGACTGGAAGAAATATTTATGCATGCAACTCCCATTGTTCTTCCAGAGCAATAAAAAATTCCGGAGATAAATAAAAAAAAAGAGTAGGTCCGTTCGATGGGATGGAACAAGATGGAAATTCCATTGGTCCGTTATAATAACATCTTAGAGAGGAGAGGGGCAGAATCTGAGAGAGTAAAAATGATCGGTTTTGTTGGTCAGACTATCAGACAGATTGTGATGTTAACAAGAATGTGAGTCCGACGAGAAGAGGGTTACGTTACGTACGAGCTATGACGATCTAAAGACGCGGACGAATCCCTGGCTGGACGTGCTCCTCTTGTGGCAGCCATGCAATGGGCAACTTATTGATAAAAAAAGTGAAAAGTATGTAGGCTGATGTGGAGCACAGGTTGGTTGAAGGAAACTCTAAAAAGGAGTTTATATGGGCGACTGGCTGAGTTCCAGTTGGAGCGAGAAAAGGAATCAAAGACTGCTCAAGTGGAAACCAAGTTTCCGCCCGCGAGGACTACAAACGAGGGACACAAGCTGGCTGGGGGGATCCCACCGAGAAAAAGTGTATTATTTTGAGAAATAAATGATAGCAATCCTGGCGGATGCCCTTATCGGATTATAAGACGTAAAGAGGTCACGCTGTGATTACTAATCGCCTTTCATATTTCAATGCCACAACCAATATACGTCACCCTCGGCAAAGTTGCAGGGGTGGAGGTTCATTTCCGATCGTTATTTCGTTATAACTACTCGCTACTCCCCTCCTCATCCCATTATCGAATTTCTGATAATTCAGATTTTTATTTTCTACGAGGAAAGTGGATATGGGGAAACAATTTAATTTATCTGCTTTTGAAACAAGTCCTCCTTTGGAATTTTCATCGAAGGGAAAGGAGTGTAGTAGTGTAGTAGTGAGTGCAAGTCATAATTTAATTGGTCATGCCGTAATTCACAGAGGAGAGTAAATCCTCTGATTTGCACAAAATGATAAAAGTGTATTATTATCACCGTCGGAGTCGTGATTGATCCCCCGTTCCCACCTCTTCAAAAAGCCTATCAAGATAGGATGACGGAGAGGCTCCTATTTGGAATACAAATTGACACAAAGAATTAGCCTTCTCATGCATCAACTTGAGGAGGAGGATGATGCGATGCATGCATGTTCTCCTCCATCAAGGAGTGTTTGCTTCGTCGTCGTCGTCATCATCCTCGTCCTCCTGTTTTGTAAATTTGTGAGCACGTATAGTCACTAAGGTCGTAAAAACCTAATTGCTAAATTATTATGACAGAGCTCTCTCTCTCTCTCCCTCTCACGTTAGAGAGCCACGAAGCAGAAAAGCCCATAATGAGAAAAACTCATGGAATATAATAATAATAATAGTAGTGAAACGGATATAAACCCATATTACCTTTTGTGCTCCTTTTTGCACACACAGAAAAAAATTGTGTGGGCAGGATTAGTTCTTTTTCGTGGCATTATTAGCAAAACACCCTATTCACCATCACTTACTCTCGACTCGACAAAAAAACTCTGGCAGTTTAAAGAAAATGATGATTTTTGACTACAGAATTAGTATAAGGGAGTCCAAACAGTAAAATCCCACCTAGGAACTACTTATACTACTACTCCTGCTGCAGCACTTTTTGTTTCTTGAGCAATCATAAAAACGGGGGAAAACGTTTTTTATGATGGTTTTCAACTTTTATCCATCTCCATAAAAAGTCTGCATGCGTTCCCTCATTCTTCATAGTTGCCAACAGAAGTTTTTTTTCTCTTCACAATAAAAAAACTACTACGCGCAACCCATGTAGCTCTTTTAATACCAGTAAGCTACGAAAGAAAAAAAAGTTTTTTTTGTCAGGCGAGGCTTTTTCGCCGAGGACAACGTCTTTTGGTTGGCCATGATGATAGAAAGAATTTTTGCTACTTGGTTAGTCACGACACGGCGGAGGAAAGGATCCGACAAAAAATATATGGTGGCTTTTTGAGCATGTCGTGACAGCTTTGGCTTTGCATAAAATGAAACCTTATATGAAAATAAATACATTACAACATCATCCAACAACTCACAGCCAGTGTTTTTTTGGGGGGAAACCAGCAGCAGCAGCAGCAGAGGGACAAGAGCGAGTTAAACGAAAATCCATTCTTAAATATGATATATGACTCCTGCCAACAACTTTTACTCGGCTACTACCTGCCTACCAGGCTGCTGCGTGACGGTTTTTTTACAAGATTTTTGAGACACATACTTTTATTCGATTTTCACAAAATATCTGGTGCATCCCATCCTTCGCTCGTTCGTGATGAAATGCACTTTGTGTTCCTTCAAGTTGAAAGTCTGTGGAATTTTTTGTGGTCATCAAAAGCATATAATAATAATAATAATCGTCTTCACTATGAACAAAAGTAATGATGATGATGATGGAAAAGAGGAGCAGAATGTGTATCTACATGATTCATACATTCGCAACTTTTTTAGCCGTTGAATATGTATTATTTTGGCGTTGCAGAAAGCTCACCAAATAAATGAACATATTTTTTGAGAGTTTTACGAGAAGCGCAGTAAAGTTTTGGAAAGAGAACAAGTGAGAAAAACCACAGCGAATAAATATATATATATATATATATTTTAAATTCACTATATCCTAGTTATGTACATATCACATAATCACATACATATGAAGCACCTACCTACATGTTCTCCTGATGCTCGTAAAAAGACCTAATTTCGAAGCTCTAGCAATAATCCAAACTGCATGTTTTTAGGGGAGCAGTAAAGTGGAAGCGGCTTTTTGCATCACGCCGGCATCAGGAAGGCGTACTAAAATCGTGGTGATAACTGGGTTTACAAGGCGAAATAATGATAATACTGTACATACTATGGGCACGCTTCTTATTTGTCGGGTTTTGATAAACTCCGCTCGCCCGCTTATCCTGTTTTCATTGTACCACTTTATTTGTCTATTGACGTTTTGTATCAATATTAGCAACGGAGGAGTCGTGGTGGGCATACGGATGTTATTGTGTTTGCACATTTTACGTCCTTCCAGTTTACCCAATAAAATGTAATCCTCAACACTTTTGCTCGGGGGCGTGGGCTATGAACATTGAATATTTGTCGAAACAGTCATAAATTTAAAGTAAACTGACTGAGAGTTCCATTTGCAAACCGACTTTTTTTCACTCCCCCCAAATATATCCGGAGGGTTGTTATTTTGTATTACAGTTGAGTTGATTAGGTGGTTGCTGGTCCGAGTTTTTATGACATTTTTGAATAGTCCATGAGGAGTTTGAGGAGGGTGATTATTACACCACGTTAAGCAGACGTGTATTAATTATCTCCTTTTGTTTGGATTATTCAGATGGTTATCGGGATAATGAAGTTAGCAGGGAGGAATTTAAGCGGCCTGGTCAACCGCGCATCGATTTTCTGATATATCTATATTTTAGTTGCATTAGGAAAAATATGAGAGGTAATCCAAATCCACTTTTTAAGAAAACATTAAAAGTCAAATACATATTTTATCTTGAAGAATGTTAGGCTAGTTGAGTGGGGATAAGCCTTTTTCTGCAAGTGGGATAATATATGCATTAGAGTTCCCTTCCATTCCTTCTTTTCAATAAAACATAATACCCTTTTGATTATTTCTGACATGAACAGCTCCAACAACAAGAGTGCCACTAGGGTTCCATTTGCATAAGTTGGTTTTAGGAAAATATATGACTGACGCGCTGGATAATGCATGCGTGTAAAATCAAGAAGAGAATAATAAAAAAGCTGGAGATCATGAAAGAATGTGGAAAGGCTGATTTGTTACAGGAGCTGGCTGGTCGAGAAAGCACGTCATAGCGGAGGAATTTAGAAGAACAGGCCATGCCGTGTGTGCATGATGATGGACAATCCACAAAACACTCGTTTCACATTCAGTTTGGATAGTACGACATTCAGTTTACAAGACTCATCTGCCACATGATCCTATCAAACCCTACCACCAGAAAAAACCTGAATAGCGTAAAAAAATAGATTTTTGCAAAAATATTTACACTCTGCGCTCTGTACTGATTTGCTAATATTACTGTTACAGAATTACATTAAAAGAGCATAGGTATCTCCGTCCGTGGAGAAGTTGCATCGTCAGAAATAAATCCCATTATAAATGAATCCTTGTCTTTCAGTCTCCACAACCATTTATAAACCAAAAAAATACTCTTTTATTTTTTAATTATGAATTTTTCCTTGCAAAGCGGACCGGTCTAAATGCGCAGTAAATTGCATTTTAATGATTTACAGTTTGAAGTTAGAGTGCGAGAAATTGGCAAGCGAAAAGATTGAGATTCAACGGCATTATGTAATGGTGAGTTTTTTAATCTTCATTTTTTCTCTCTCTCGTTTTGTTGCCTTTGCGTATGCAACCTGTGTGTGCAAAAATAGTAGAATCCCATTATCCCATTCTTAGTCTTAAAATAACAACAAGGTAGTCTGCACCGTCCGTACTAAAAACACAAGTGAATGAAATGCCTCCGCCACCGCCGCCGCCTCTGTTTGCGTTTGCATTACGGCATTTTATTGGTCGTCATTACAAAATATCCTGAGTGTTTCTCCCTTCTAACAAAATGTTTGGTTTTTTGCATACACCTTTTTTTTTAGTTTTATTGCTAAACGCTTTTGACACTCCAATCCTGAATAAAAATAACGTTCGAGTCAAATTTGCCATCTATAAGCACATTCCTTCCTTTTACGCACAGATTACTCCCAACTATAATCCCATCTGTGGTGCCGGCAGCCCGGGCTTTTTTTATAGGGAAGCCATTTACACCCGAAATTGTTCTTGGCTGTTGTATTTGAGAAAAAAAGTGAGATACACTTTATTACTTTGAATTCCGCCTTACATGCACTTATCCCAGCTCGGTTCATTTCCTTCAGAGAAAGCCGCTTTCCCCCAACTCAACTTTTTTTTGCTCTCTCCTGTTCTCCCCTTGCTTCTTGGATGGAGTTGGATAAAGAGAGAGTTTTTTCTAGGGTTTTTAGCCCTTGCTTTCCTTATAGTTAGCCAGTGCTCTATAACTCGTACACCTAATACGTTATTATCTTTCCCGTCTTAATATCCAATCCTCTCTCTCCAGGCTCAAATCCCACTTGGCGAGAGTAAATAGTACTATATCCTTCTCTTTATAGCACAGTAGCTATAGTGGTCTCTATAAATATAATGATATCCCTTTCTCATCTCTTGGCCTGGCTGGCTACACACTGGTCTGTCTGTACACCAAGCAACCAACCGCCACCCACCGTCATTACCAAATTCCATAGAATCCTCTTCCGAGTCACGATTCTCTCCACTCGTAATGGATATACTATGGAGGCTAAGGTGGAAAAGAAAGGTAGATGGGTTCCAGGAAAGGAAAGAGGATCCTCCATCAGCTCCGGCTCCCTTATCGTTTTCTTAATAATGATGATGGAAACGGAGGGGAGATGGAGGCGGGAGGAATAACTGATATCTAAAGAACATTAGGAGTCTTTATTCTAAACGCCACTTTTTCCTCCTTCTTGCCCAGGAAGCCTTCTCTGCTTGATTTTTGATTACCCATTTCTATTCCACGCTCATCCTCAAAGAAAGAAAAAACTAGCGCACTAGCTACCTTCCCTCCCCCTCCCAGATGATGAGCGTCTTTTAAAGGGAAAGGGAGCGGGGCGGCGGGTATTATGTCATTATTATTATTACTGGAAAGGAAGTGTCTTACTAGCACATGGACAAGAAAGACTGGGAAAATTTGCTCACGCATCACTCCCTAAGCATCTATGTGGAGGAGTATTAAATTCCTGATATTGTTCGGGAGGGAAGGCCCAAGCCCCAATCTGTATCATCATTAATTATAGCAACCCAACTCCAACTGCTGCTGGAAGGACGAGAAGGGTTTTGATGGGAAAGGTGGAAAATAGTATGCCGGGTTGAAGGCATTCTTCTCCTCCTGCTCCCTTTGGAATTACTTTTTATAGCCTCTGTTTTGCATACCATCAAGGTGTGCGGTATTTAATGTGGCTAGCGGTTTTTCCATTTTCTTGCAAGGAGCGTGGAGATGAGCACACTTTGTTGTGCACGAGGAGCCAGAGTGGTTCGGGCGGAAGAAAGCCGACGAAATTGTAAATGAGGTATCAACCTGTGGTGAAAGTTACACTTGGCTATATAATATAACTCTCTCTATATATATGTATATAGATATACATGTATAGTCCCTTTATTAATCCACTTCCCTCAAGCCCCATCCTTTAGTCACATGATAACAAAAAAACTTCATCATCATTATTTATTTCCTTTTCTGGGGAACAAGTAATTTCCTGAGTACATAATATCCTCCGCCTGAAGGAAGCCCCTCTTTAAAGACTTTCAACTTTTATCCAACTCCCTCCGCGGCGTCCCTTCAGGTGAAACATAAAAAATGTGTGTGGGGGTATTAACATTCCAGCTATACAACTCGTCTCTCCCTCTTTCTCTCTCTCTTGCACACATTTTCCCATAACTCATAATATCCCTCCCTGCACCTATTTTAATGACCGTTATAAAAACTGTTATAATTTTTGCTGCTCTACGGATTTTATAAGGTGTTCTCAGGCGGTGAATGTGTAGCATAGCATAGCATAGTAATAGTCGGAGTAGTTTTTTTTGCATTACCCATAAAAAAGTTTGCATGCCTATTAGGAGGGTATGTAGACGGTGCGGCGGTGGTACGAACGAACACTAGTGTAAAGCCAAAGTTGGAATCATAAAGATCTTAAACTGTTCATGGAGAAAAGAGCAAGGGGAAGTGATAAAGTAGCGAGAGGGGAAACTCTTGAGTGAAACCCTGCACCAAGGATTTATATGGATATACGAATACTGTTTTTAAAATGATATTACCGCGGCGAGAGAGAGGGAAAGAGAGAGAGAGAGTTTCAGGTCCTTTCCCTCCAGGAAACACCCCGGCTCCGCTAGAGTTTTTTTTACGGTTAAATGAAAGCTCAAAGAAAGTAATGAAGGAATAAAAGTGGATATTGCCCGAAAAAACGGCGAGGAGTTGGTTAGATAGTAAATAACTTTCGAGTCTGTATATAATTTTGGGGAGGAAGAGCCCATTTTGGGTTATCACTGTGTGGGCTTAATGCGCTGTGAATGTTGCTTCTGGCAGAGCTCCCTCCTCCTTCTCCTCCAAGATGATGATGGCAAGAACAAGAAGACGAAGGAGAAGAAGGAAAGTTGGGAAAAATACATCTTTTTTCCCGCCTATAGGCATTGTTGTAACCGGAATGGATTCTGAGATTAGAGACGGGATGGGGAAAACGGTGGAGAAATGGACCCTTATAGTTTTATATCTTTAATGACTTTTGGATTCTCCCATTCATGCTTCGTTAAGGAACCTCGTAAAATCCAATAATGTTCTGATGTGCAAACTTAATAACATAAAATGTCCTCCTGGATGAGGATTATTGGGGGAAAACAGTGTGAGCCATGATGACATGAAGTAGTAGTATTCTCAGCAGATTGGATAAAAAAGTAAAGTTGTTCAATTTTTTTTTCTGTTTTTGGATGGGGGACTCGGTGGGAAGGGGAAAAAAAGTTTGGAATGTACCAGCACTTTTCTTTCTTTTAGGCTGGCTGGCGAGTATTAAGTGTAATGGGTATAAAAATTAAATATTTTAAGCTCCTCATCTACCTCTGGCTCACCATTGCTGACTCATTGTTTGCCATTGTAACCCAGTAGCGAGGCATGTAGACACAGAAGAAAAAAATCTCCACAACACTTCATTCGGCTCGAACATTCCTTTTTAAACAAACTTTGCTCTTCTCACGACTGCACAGCCCACGAGCAGAGAGTGAGAGAGAGAGAGAGGCAGAGCTGAGTGAGTAGTGGGCAACCAAGTGCCAACTTTGAGTGAATGAATGGATTTTTGTTTGGGATTTCATTCATATTCCAACGAAATTGGATTCCTCACTCCCCTCGTCGTCCTCGTCGCAGTTGTGTGCGTGCAACTGCATCAAGTGCCCGCATTGTTGGAGCATTTTAAGAGATCAAGGGAAAAGGGTGAAGAATAATCACCATTTCAAATCCAAACAGAGGACAAACAAATACAAGGTTTGAGAGGATTTTGAGGAGGAGGATGGAGCTGGGAACTTGATTTGGACTGAATAAAATAAAAAAAAGTCATCGTGATGATCCCGTGTGCACACTAGTAGTTGCATACTTTAAAAAAAGAATTCTGTTTGTTCAACTTCCATTATATTTGCTGCAAGGAGCACTTTATTCTCCTCAGCTCTGCTTTTTGCTCTCCTCTGTTGTAGAATGGATGGGCAAACGTAAACGCTCGTTGAAAGAAAAGAATTAATCATGGTTTATGCCATTTCACAACTCACAACACGCTCATAACTGTACAGTGCTCTGCTCTGCACTCACTTAGAGCTGAGCTCATTTGTAGTCAGAGAGGCTTAACTAGAGTGAATATTTAAATAACAAATAACCCCTTTAATAATTTTACTTGCTGCCAGAATAATAGCTCTGATGCTAGAGTTGTTTGGTTGTTAAAACACATTCCTTTTGTCGAGCGTGATGATGAGGATGATGACGCTCAATGCTTCCACAACACAACACACACAACAAACAACAGACAGATGAGAGGAGCTCACATTTTTTGCTCAATAAATATTCTCGGCTGTTATTGTGTGCATGTGTATTCAAGATATTCAAATTTAAATTGCCCTATCTTCCGTGCATATTATAGTATAATGAACTGCTCTGCCGCTGTCAGTTCTGTTGCTGCAACTCGAGTGCAGGATGGGAGAGAGCCCAGTAGCCATTTTTGACTCTCGCAGATGCACTCCGCGTGCGGCCATTGATAACTGCGAAATGAATGCATAATAATAACGATAATAATTACAATGTACCCGGTTTTCAAAGTTTTAAAGCTGTTTGCTCTCTGAGATGAATATTAAACAAGTGGGATGGATGGATAGTGATGGAGTACGTGAACAGGAGAGGATATAAAAACCACGAAGGGGTTTAAAAACTGAATGAAATGAAATGAATGAAATGCGACAAAAGGGAAAACGTGAGTTATTATGGCCGCGTTTACGATTATTCTCACTCACAACTCACTTGTTGTCAACTCACAATTTGTATCTCGAAATTGTAGCGCGTCCCATTTTCCGAAAGAGTCATTGCCATTTGGTTGCGCTCTAATTGCATTCACTTTCAAGGTGAATTTATTTTTTGTCGCAGTCTATATATTAAAATGTGAGTATTGAACAACCTGAGTTTCTCTAAAAAGCAATATCCATAGTAGGCATTGCTTCCACCTCCAAAAATCCCAAGCTCCTTTTAGTCAGTGTGGCTTTTTGGAACAACTGAAAGCTGGTGAGCATTTTTAAGGGAAAAAAATTCCGCCTCCAAAATTAGAAAAAATGAGTCGGCTTTTCCCCTTTATGCCCACGTCGTCTTTTTTTTTCTCTCTGAAAATCCTCCGTTTTCCTTCCCCTTCCTTTATTATTTGAAAAGTTGGTTGGAGCTTCCTCCCGAGAAATGGGCTTACATGAGAGGAAATTTCCTTCGGGATCTTTTCTGACGGCGGTTTTAAAAGCTTTTCGAATAATTTGCCGAATTACTTACAAGAGCAAGGAGGGAAAAAATGCTAGAAAAAAAGTTGGGCTGCTGCGGAGTGAGTGGTGGGGAGTAAGAGGAAGAGTAAAGGAAGAAGAGAGGGAAAAAAACTTTTAATAACTCATCCGCATAATAAGAGGGTCGTTATTATTATTTTATAATGAAAGGGAACTTGTCTATTATGTACCTGAGAATGGAGTATATTCCTTGCAGGCGCACCACCACTGCAGAATTATTTTTCAATGCAGAACTACTTTCCCCCCCTTTCCTCCTTGAACAAGCATAATAGGTGGAGAAAGTGGAGGAAAAAATGGAACGCTATTGTAACGCAGTCAGCCAGGCAAAAAGATCTCTTAGGGAAATGCAGAAAAAAATAAAACCTTAAAGCTCATATCTCTCCCTCCGTGTACCTAAGGGTACATCCATTATGGAGGAGAATAAAAAACGGAGTTGGCTATAAGTTATATGGCCATGTGTTTAGGAGGAGCAGCTCAGGGTTGTGCACACTCAAGGGGAAAGTATTAGGAGGAGGAATGAAGAGAAGAATGAAAAATAAGATTCTCTCAGAACCATACAGTCATGCATGCTTGCCTGCCCAGCTTACAATTTTCCCTAAAAATGGTCTCTCTGGAAGAAGAAGAAGGAGAAGGGAAAAGCCCTTTTTGTACTTTTCGTCTTGCGTGAATAAATCAAAAACTTGAGAAAAATGACTAGGATCCGGTGTACTTTGGTCGGTGGCGGCGGCGGTGGTAGTGGTGGTGGTGGAGGTAGTGGTATGCACAGCCATTCAATGATTTAAAGGTTGGAACATCATATCCCCTCGTACATATTGTGAGGATGGTGTGTAAAAGCTAAAACCGTTGTTATTTTGAGTGGGGGAAACGAGAAAACGAAATGCGGCATGTGTTGAATAAAAGGCCGTAAAAATGAATATCTATAAAGAAAAGGAAAAAAGTGGGGGAAAAGAGAGAGAGAGAGAAAGTGGAAAGAATATACGGAGAAAATGAATGGATCCAGAAGGCGAGAGAGAACGTTATTCAAGAAGAAAAAAGAGAGAATCCTTCTTGGTTTCCGACCATCTAATATTATCCACATTCCACTGGCATCCTTCCAAAGGCTCTATCTCAAGTATGTGCAGAAAATGCCTCTGGAGGAAAGAATGTTGGGGAGAAAGGAGGAGATGAAGAGAAAAGAAATAAAAGAGCTGATTTTGATTCCAAAAAAAGTGAAGGATGTAGAGGAGGGAGGCATGTAGAAAGCGGCGGTGGTGGGGGAGATGGATATATATGGATATATACCTTCACTGTTTTAGTCGCCTCCTGATATCGCGGTTGCATAACTTTTTTCCGGGGCGAGCAAGAAAAAGTCGAGAGAGAAAAATCTTAATATAAAGTTATGTTCCGCTCCGACTCACACATGAATACTCTCTGAATAATGTTTTATGATGGTTTGAATAAAAAAGATGGGTTTATTTATACGGGGAACAACGAGGTGGTAAAAAAACTTTTCAACTTTATATTCCATCGTTAGCATCCGCCACCGTCCACTTGTGCACAATTGAAAGATGATTGTGGGGGCGGCGGTGGGGTGGCCAGCTGACTACAAAATTAGATTCAAATTTTTAGTGACATGCCCACAACTCTTTTGGATGCTTGCTTTTGTAACATTAATTTCTCAAAATCTACTTGTCAAGAAGTGTGAGGGTAATCTACACACGGAAGGGGACTCAACTGGAAAAACTTTTTTTTAAATGTTCATTTCATAGCGAATGTATTCGTTTTAGCGATTGCCAAGTTAGCGTTCAATTCAAGTTCATCATCTGTGGTCACGCGCCGTTTCAATCTGCAAGTCAAAAGGGCCCCGTCCTTGCTCCGTGTTCTACTCAGGCATGAAAACATAAAAATGGAGGAAAGAAGGGAGATACGCTCAAGTTTATCTTTTTCTTTGCGGGTTCCGAGTGAAAGTTGAAAAGGCTTAGGGATGAAGTGCGTTTCCGGAACACACATTTCCATTTTCTCTTTCTGGACGACGCACGGACTACAGAGGCAGTTCCCGGCAGTAATAAAAGTGCACGGTTCACCGGGTTTTCTCTCTCTCGGATATTTTCCGGATTCCAGAAAAAATATTTCATATGAGCATATCTCTCGTATTCAAAAAAGGGGAAACGGGGAAAGATGGAGGAGGAATGTGTTGTAGATACGAACAGGAGTTTTTGCTGGAAAGAAGGAAATAAGATGGTGCCTTCCCCATCCAACCATCATTGTCGTTAATAACACTTGATTCATATTTAAATCGAGAATGATTTTTGGGTTCAAGTGCTCCAGTGTTTTATGTGCTCTCACTCAAGGTTGGGTTGTATGTATGAAAGAGCATGAGGCGAAGCCAACCACGAACCAACTAATAAAAATTCTCGGGAGGATTCCTAACGCAATTTGCCACGCACAAGGGACACGACGGTTGTGCGGAGGAAATATGTGTTTCCCCTTTGGAATGGCAGGCTGTTGTGTGCAGGGGAGTATATACGCTCTCCGAAATTCTTTTTCCTTTTTTTTATGAACAGTGCATTCTGCATTTTACACACAATATCCCGGTTTTACAGTCACCATTTGAAATGAAATTAGGACCTTTTGTGAACTTTCCATTTTGGGTAGAATGTTAGCATGATTTCTTTCTTCCCAGGCAGCCAGCCACCACCATGATTGTTGATAGCAATAAAAAAGCCACACACACTAGTTACGTGTGTTTTTTTCTTCAAGAAAGAACCCATAAACCCGAAAGAAGAAAACGTTTATTTGAAAAGAGTTTTCTTCTTCGGGTGTAATACAGTTCCCCCCGCTGCTGGTGGTTCCAACCAAGATTTAGGTGGCAAATCAACCCTGCTGCACTGACTGAGTGAGTTGAGATACATAATCTGGTGGTAAAACCCAGGGAGACTTTTTTTTACTACCGGTGTTATAATCTAATGAAATAGGCTGGAGGGGAGAATTACTTGTAAACCTGATTTTCCTCCAACTCCAACTTTTGTCACGTTTTATACGACTCTTCGTGTGAAATGCCAAACAGGAGAAGAGGTAGTGGTAGTCCATACCATCCGATACACATCTCAAAAATTGTGTAAAATGTTGCAGAGGTCATACGAGCCGTGGAATTTAAAGTGCGGTTTCAGTTCAAATACCACCTGAAATAATGTGGAAAAAGAGGAATGGCAAAACACTTACAAAATCTCGAGCCAAGTGGAGTCGAAGTGGACTAGAAAAATTTGTCTGTCATCATCATCATCATCCTGCTCATCCTTTCATTTCTAGCGCATCCATCCCCACAACTTAACAGCTTAATTACATTAAATTATATTGCATTTCATTGGGAAAATACCCCTTGCCGCCTCAACCATCCATCCTTCTGGCTACACTGCAACTTCGGATTCACGTTTCTACGTATTTTTTGTTGTTGTTGCACATAAGCAGTACTACATTACATCATTATTAGAGAGAGAGAGAGAGGAGCTCATTCATTCCTCTCCTGCTCATCCATTCAAAGCCCATTCGTGGAAAGACTCTGTTTTTTTCTGCTTGTGTAAAGCTAATCGCAAAAGTTCCCAGTCGGTGGTCTTCTTGAATGAGCCGAGCGAAAGAATTGGTTCGTGAAACGTGAGCAGCGTGAATTCACAAATAATCCGTTTCAACAACAACATGGTGTTTCTAGCGTTTCTCCAGGCTCAAGTGTTTTTATGGTGGTGGTGATGGTCCGTCGGTGGTAGCGAGCGAGTGAATTCCCCACCGTTTATTTTTCGCACTTGGGGTTCAAAACTCAAAAAGGTAACATTCGTCATCGTCGTGAGCAAAATGGAGTCTTTATGAGACTGGCCCTCTGAAAAGAGTTGAGAGCGTTGAATAGGTAATTACTCTCAAATTGAGAACTCGGGAATGACATGCATTAGCTGCTCGACTGAGCATGAAGACAAAACTTGTGTTTTAGAACTTACTCGCCTACTAATAAACATCCAATCTACATCTACACTTTGGCTAATGTACGATGATCATGATGATGATGATGATGACTATGTTTAACTCCTGCTTGTATTTCATCACACTAATTTACTGAGTGGAGTTGAAAAAGTCGGCACAAATTAATCCTGCACATAATCCTACGAACGAAATGAGAATATAACATCATCTCCTGTTGTTGTTACATGTGTGCGAAAGGTTAAAATGTTTATCACTGAACCGAACGACTGAACGAGATTCTTTTTTTGCTACAAAATTTACACAAATTGTATTGTAGGTCCGTTAAGAAGGCAAGTAAAGGCAATTAAGAGTCCCATTTAAATTAATTTGGATGATTGCTATCTCGTATCGCATCCCGTTTTTTCTCTCTCTGCGAGTAGGTTGGTTGGTTGGTTGTTAAAACGTGTTCAATGGGTTCACAAAATGCAAGAATCGGATTTATTATTATTGGCGAGCGGAGTGGCCCCGAGAGTAATTACTCCGCTGGCCCATTCATCTCTCTCGCTCTCTCCCCACTTGTGCAACCAACTCTGGAAGCAACAGCAACTCAACGTTTGGAAACAAATGAAGATTGAGACTGCGATGGGGTGGTCCGAAAGAATATATAAAAAAAACGATGTTATATGCTTCTGAAGGGAGTAAGTAAGCAAACCGGCTCCACCGCTTTATTATTATTTACATTTAACAACATCTCAAATGAATTGCTTTTCACAGAGCGAGAGCTCTGAAAAGATCGAGTCTTAGGTTTTACGACAATTTAGCCCCTCTCACTTGCCCTATCTCTCGCAGCGCAGCGGAGATGGAGATGGAGAGGCTGATATGGGAAGATGATATATCCACTTTTTTTCTCCATCGAATCAGTGTAATTGCCATGTTGTAAATGTAAACTTAAATGAAGTACGATTTGATCTATGACCGTCTCACGTATGAAGTAGTTGTGGGCATTTTATCGCATAAAAATACGCCATCAGCAGGAAAAAACTGGATTTGGTGCTCAACCAGCCTGCACCACTTATCCTGTTACAAGCTACTATTTTTATTTGAGCCATTTCACCTCCGGTTTGAGAACATTAAACCACCTTTTACGCTCTATTTCACTTTGCATGCTAGATAGATAGGTAGTTGTAATGTAGAATAAGTTAGTTCCATATTAGCTGGGTTGGATTGGATGTGTGTTATTACGAAACGTAAGTAAAGGAAAGGAGAACAATTTTGAGGGATTCAGGATGTTCGGGGTGCCACCCTGAAGCGGTTCAAGATCAACACCACGTTTACACTTGACTACACACTCAAATCTTCACCCATTCTGGAGCAAAGTCCAACTTTGAGCCTGGAAAATGTTTGCCTGAGGGGATCTATATAACTGGAGCGTCATTCCAAGACTCATTTTTTTATGTGCCGGTGGATATTGTTGGGTCCTAGGTCGTGCTTCACCAATGAAATTTATGTCCCTTTTGTTCTCCACGTTGGTTTTCCAGAGTGGTCAGATGATTATCGCTCCTTTTCTCGACAACAACAACGTTTACACATTGTAGAAATGATTGCGGGCTGACGTGGTTTGCTGGGCAATTTTAAGGAAACAGCAATTTTGACAAGGCTTTCGAAACGAATCAACACCAATTTCCCTTTGCGGTTTCGCTCAGTTTAAATTCTTGTGTGTTTGCGGTCAGAAAAAAACGGCTGGTTGTTGGACATGTGAAGTATGTAGTATTATATCCTACGCTTTCGTTTTTAAGCATTCCGTGTCATTCGTTTCTCCAATACAAGGAGAAGGAGAGTTCTGGATAAATTGTGGGCATTGTGGGATAATGACGGCTAGTTGTGGATTGATTATATCATCTATCATCTCACATCGGACTACCTAGTTGTACATACAATCTGTCTGTGCCTGTGCTAGACTCTCTTTTTTTCTTACCTATTCCCATTCCCATACTCTCTTTTACACAATCAAATCACGGACATTTTTTTTTCTTCGCTGGAGAAGATAATGATCAGTCAGTAGAATAGAATATCCCTGAACGGAACGAAAGGAACGGAGGGGGGAAGGGATTTAAGACGGAGAAAAATGCTATCGAGGCATGAGTCCGTAATATACAATGATGATGATGGTTGGTGCTGTGATGCAGTGGCCGTGATCATAGCCGTAATCATAATGATGATATGATTGCAGATAAAAAAAGAGGGCTTTAGGCTTAAGAAGGACGATGACAATCATGATCTGTATATAAAAGACGGGACTGGCTATACATACACATTAAATGTATTTTTTTCATCTTCTCCCCTCTCCATTTTTTTCCTCGTCTGTGATCTGATCTTCTTTCACTCTCCCCCATGAGTCTTCCAATTTTATGAGCTTTGTCAGAATAATGGAAAAATTAAGTAAAAAACGGACTTGTTTTGCTTTGCTCTCTCGCGCTCACAATTTTACGTCCTTTGGAGGAATCGTCGTCATCATCGTCATCATATCATCATCCAACCAACCAAACCAATAATTGACAATAGGTGCATCGTCTCCTCAACTCGACTGCTCAGTGCTCACACAGCAGAGCAGGCAGAGGAGAGGAGAGCAGCCAGTCGAATGTCAACTCGCCGGCCGGGTTTTCCCTTTTCTTGAGTTTGACAGCTGCTAAGTATATTTTTCTATCTTTAGAAAAGTGGGATTTATGACGATCCATATTTTCCAAATGGGCTTCACATTGAAACTTTGGCTCTCGCTCACAACACAATGCAAACAGTGAATAATCAAAAAAGGCTGAGCAAGAAAGATAGGAATCATGAGCACCGAACACTTTTTCCTCTTTGTTTGACAATGAGTCATGCCATTTGTGGCATTCTTAATTCTAGCTGACACATTAATGGCAGTACGCCTGTTATGTTATCCTAATCAAAAAATACCATCTTATACCCCCCTCCCCCTTTATCATCATCATCATCATCATCATTTCAATTCAAGTCCAAAGGAAAAGAATATCCTTTATTCACCTGAGGGGAGCGAGAGATTCTCTTTGGAATCAGTGTAATCACCAGCACAGCACTCGGATCACGATAAATAATTGACCAATGTGGGTTGGCACTCACGGTTTAAGTACTTCTTGATGATTACCTCACTCACTCGCTCACTCACTCACTACGACTATGACTTTTGTAAAGGAATTAGTTTTGAAGATTATTGCTTTATAGAGGAGAAGAAGAAGGAGAAGAAGAAGAGGAAAAAATGTAATAACAAATGTCCATTTATGAGCGCTTATTTGAATTGGTAATGACTCATTGCATTTTTTACTCGGTCCTTTTTCAACCAACTTTAATTAACATTGTGTATCAGTTACTTGGAGAGGGAGAGAGAAAGGCTCTGACAGCCATGCGTTTTTCTCCTGTGGGATGATTAATTATCAGAAAAGGTTTTTTTGTTATGACTTGACTGGAGGTGATTAGAAGTGTGATTATAATATTATTGAAATAAACACTGAGCTGGTGTGATGATAATGATTAATGTTGGACAAAAAAGGGTTGGGTACGACGAAAAACGCAAGAAATGCTGTGAGCACGGCCCTGTCTTGATGATGAGGCATGCATGTAGGCAGGGGAGGATTCCTGCTTGCTGCAATTCATGATGGCGGATAGGAGCACTGAAAGTCGCGCTGAAAGAAACCAGGGGTTTTCTCTGGAAAGGAAAAATAAAACAATGGGGCTCTCATAAATCCTTGAGTACAAACTCCGTTTGCTGAAAAGGAAGAAAGGAAAAAATGAGTCGTCGACAATCCCCTAATATGTGGCGTGGTAGTGGTGCGGTGGTGGTGGCACTGGTGGCAAACAAAAAAAGTGCGTATAAAATTGGTTAATGTGTTAACCGCGACTGCTCCTTGTCTACAGATTTTTTTAGCTAAAGGGCAAAGGATTAATGAGATTGTCACTTTGTAATTTGCTAATTTGCTCTTTTCCCTTTTGTCGACAGAAATATAAATTAGCTTTTTATCGATTGCCCATTCACGACGGTTAGGAAGCGAGAGCCGGAGGAAAGGGAAAAAAGGGGAGAAGTTATGAAATGACATTGATCAACTCTTTATTTAAAAACCCACGCAATGCTACACATTGATATTTATTTTCCCCGTGTTCACTCATCCCAACAACACTGACTCAGACTCAGACTCGGGTTCATTGAAATAACAAACTTCAAAAGGGTTTGTTTCTTACGCCGCAATTTGTAAAAGTCAGGAGCAGTCCTGCCTGACTCATGAACCTCTATTTTTATTATTATTATTTCCATACCTTTCTGGAGCTACGGAGCTGGAAGGCTGGAGCTGTGCGGAAGAGAAGAGAAAAAAATGATTAAGATTGAAAGAGAGATATTATATGCTGGGTTGGTTGGTTGCCCTGCTAAATGCCCCTTTACAAATTTTGTTATCGATTATCCCCCGTCATAATTGAAGAGGAAAAAAAATCTTAAATAACTGAATAAAAATGCACTCCCAATTTTTTATCCGATTAAGGCCCGTCGTCCGTCGTCCACTCTTTTGTGAGGCATATGTGATGTGGTAAAGGTGAGATAATTCTGAAATGGTACGGCCGCCTCCTAAAGAAAACGTAATGGGCAAAAGTCGATGTTGACATGACATGAGCCATAACTTGTGATTGTGGAATTAAAGGGGCGAGTTTTCCTTGTATCGAACAAGTCCGTACTTTGGTCAAAGGGAAACTGGCTGGCAGGGAGGGAAGCCAGGCAGGCGGTTTTCAGCTTTTATTATATCCCATATTTTCCCTGGCAGCCAGCTTGTAATCTCAAGTTGTAAAAGGATATCTGTAGAAAAAATATAAATGTTTGGAAAAATTACAGTACTTGGCCATAACTTGTTATTGAGGAAAGTAATGGGACGACTTTGGGGTGTATGGAATGGCCTGGATAAAACACAATTGGGTTTTGATAGGTTTTTCATGTAGGGTTTTATCCAGTTCGTGCCTCACTCCCAATAATGGACTCACGGACTCAAGACTCAAACTATTTATATGCTCTTGAACTTCAAGCCGGAAAAGAAAAAAGTAGCGATTACTCCTTTCCAGCTTTTGATGATGATAGCCATGCAACTGATGATGCAACCCTAATAAAACAAAAAATGCAGACATATTGAGCAACTGTGCACAGAGGGCTCACCCTGCCTGCATTATTGTTTCTCTCACTCAAGACGAATAATGCCCAAGTGTCGGGGGGATTACTTATTGATTTTATGAATGGGAATGCGTGTAAGGTGGTAATATTATCAGGAACTGGATGGCTGCTGCTTGGCACTATTTCCAAGAAATATAAAATTCCAACTTCTCTGGAGTGAGTGACGTCGATGAACCTATTTACCATCTAATACGGCATGCATGTATGCATGACATGAGCCTATCAATTCAAGATATCTTGCCGGTTTCAGGAAAGAAATTCTCCGAAGGATAGGAAGTTCTCCATTTTGGTTCGCTCCACACACGACATGAGCGAGACGCCATCCAGGTTAACACTTGTAGTTTCCTCGGCTCGGCTTATCGCAGCGCAGGGGATTGCTATACTTTGTTGATTAGAGTACACAATCCCATTGTGTTTTTAAATAAATCCATAGTGCGGCCAACATGACAGTTTTTTATCCAGCACTTTTTTGAGCCGCTCTTGTACATTGTTTTCCCGTTAAAGGGAATCCACTTGCCGCATATTAAGTCACGAACATAATCCATCTCATTTCAAAGCCGCTCTCTCTCTCTCTCTCGCGTAGCTTATCCCTGACAAAATACATTTCGTGGGTTATATCTATATACATTCATTCGTGCAGGCAGGCAGGCAGGCTGCATGGATGGATATAGCCACTTCCCCTTCTTTTTTTAGAGGATAGGAAAGTAGGAATGCAGTCGAGTTGACTATGCATGAGTAGACAAAAAACTCTTCCACTTTCTTCCAAGAATGTATTGTAATTTCTCACGAAAGCAGGGTTCCACTCTGCATTTTTCCTATCTCCGCGCACCGTAAGACAGCTACATATTAATTTAAAAGCTTAATGGAATTCTTGTTTGGAAGGGGAAGAGCAGTCTGAAGGGAAAAAATGGTATAAAAAACCATATTTTTTTCTCCTCTCTCTCTCTCTCTATCCTTCTCTCGCTCACACTGTCGTTGTTTCCATCTAAATAAGTGAGCGAGTGGAAAAGCGTTGAAATTAAATTATAACAGGGACAACACTCGCCCACAGAGAGAGAGAGAGAGAAGAGGGTTTTTCCGAGGATTTTCTTTTTAAAAAATTTTTTTTGTTGGGAAGTCGCCGACTCCGGATAATTGCATTTACATTGTCTGATTGCAGCTTGCATGCCAGTTTTCGTCTCGATTACACAAAACCCCGGCATGGGATCCGGCTGTTTTACTATTCTTCTGGCAATCATGCAAATTCCAGGGGAGTGCACGAGCTTCCTAAAGTTTTTCCTTTTATTTTGCTGAGAGAGAGAGAGAGGGAGGGAGAAAAAAAGAACAAATCTGAATTAACCCAGAGGAAACATAAGTCGTGAAGCTTCATTCAACTCATGATAAATCGACCAAAACGTTAGAAAATCTCCCATTTATATGCATCAATGTTTGTCACGACGGAGGAGCTGAGGAACCCTTTTGCTATGTGTTATGATGGTTGAATGTTGAATAGAGCGATGAGCGCTATGAATTTCCGAGACACGTGATACAAAGTATGTACATGTGTACAACACGGGCTTTTGCTAAACTATTATGAAATTCAAATAATAATAACAGAGTAAAAAATCATTCTCGCCTGTCGACTCTGAGACAAATGGTGTTTTTCACACACACACAGCGAGAGAGAGAGAGAGAGAGAGAGAGAGAGAGAGAGAGAAAGAAAAAAGTTTGTCGTGGTGTGAGTGTGTCTCCCCTGAATAATTAATTGCCGAGGATTTTTTTCTGCCAAAGGAACGGAAAATGGCAGCAAGGGAAAATGTAATTGCATGTTTTCTCGAGTAAATTAAATGCGAGGAGACAAAAAACGTATATTTTTGTAATGAGTTCGATGAGTGGTGTGTTACGGAGTCACAAGCTGAAATAATTAGACAACTCTTTTATGAACTCCGCCAGCCAGCAGCCGGCTGTTGTAATTGCAGGTGGAATATTCAAGAAACAAGATCAACTGTTCGATTAGGGTTTCCCTGCCAAAGACAAAACTTTTTTTTCACAAAAGTATTCAGGCCACGGGAGGAATGCAAGTAATGAGTCAAGACGATGTCGTATTTCTTTCAGGGAGGGGAAAAACGAGTGGGACGGTGGTGAGGAGCGAGCGTGAAGCTCACAATGAAAAATGAAATGTCAGAAGGAGCGATGCAAAAAAAATTGAAACAGGGTTTCCTAACTTAATAACACTTTCGACTCCATTCTTATTTCCAAGAAAATAAGAGGCAAAAAGAGTGTTTTGAAATTAGCATATTTTTTCTTGGCACAGCGGAGCAACTCCCATGCAGCCCCACATATTTCCCGTTTGTCGAACCTCCCCGTCCGTAATGAGCCAAGCAGGGCATGCGGGAAGAGTAATAATCAGTGGAATGAAAATGACAAATATTTTCTGGCACAATTGTAATGAATGACACGTTTCATAAAGGGAAACGGGAACGTTTGTAAAAAAAAACGTTGTGACACAAGTCAACCCGGTGTGGGATATCTCATTTTAGCACAACTCCACTATTTGGTGTTCCGTCCGTGAGAGGAAAAAAGAAACAAAGTTTTTTCTTCTTTCATGTCATCTCCCAAATGATTATGGTTTGTTTGTGTTGCCCGAGAGAGGCAGAGAGCGAGAAAGAGAGAGAGAGAGAGAGACGGAGAGGCTGTGTGAGAGTTGAAAACAAAAATCATGGCTGAGAGTCAAAAGGAAAAAAAGTGTTTTCCCAGGCATTCATCCTCAAACTTTTGTCGCCAACATGTTATCCTTCTCCCGTCATGTCACAACAGTTTCAAACAGTAATAAAACAAAAAAGTGGAACAACTGTGTTAGCTGTTTATATCTCTGGCTATGGTTCCAGTGGAAAAGTGTTGAAAAAATATTAGCCTGGTATTTGGTATAGGATTTTAAGGGTAATAAGCTTCGTTTTGCTCGGACCGTTGAACATTGCAGAAATGTCCAGGAGAAATTGACTGGAATGCACTATTAATTGTTATTGCAGTTTGAAAGTGGAGTGTGAGAAAATGGTCCAGGAGAAAGCAGAGATGCAAAGACATTATGTTATGGTGAGTTTTAAAAAATACTAATTTTTTGTTTTGTGGGATTGCTTTTATTATGCCTAATTTTGTTTTCCTAGCATGTGAAATGCAATGTGTAGAGCTAGATGCTTAACTCAACAGCTTGAATATTCACATAAGAAAATTGATGTTAAGAAGAGCATCTCGTGTCACAACACGCTTATTCCCCTTTTCTCTTCGAGTGCATTAACTTTGAAGAACATGTCCCACTTTTTCCCATCCTCCTCCTCCCGAGCCTTGCTTTCCTTGCTTTCGTTCGTACTTACTTTTCGTTTTTTCTTTCTCTTGTTCGTCCTCGCCTCCTATTTATATTCAGTCTGGTGAGCGGAGAAAGTTAAGTGGTTTTATATACAAAGTGACACGTACATTTTCCCGCTCCAGTTCATTGGCCAGGAACATAAGGATTTTTATGGGAGTTTGCAAGTGATATTCCGTCATACGATTATGAGCACGATATCTCCACTCCACTACCACCAACCATATAAACTATATAGACAGACCCTTGTTTTTTTATTCATTTTCCTTAGTCCTAGTGACCCTACTACTCCCCTTTTTTCATTTCGTCTTCATTCTTTCTTCCCCAACTCATCTCATCTTGAAAAAATATCCTTTTTTATTCTCTCTTATTTTTTTCATTTTAACTATCCCCTTTCCGCCCATCCCTTTCTATTTTCTTTTCTCCATCTCCAGCGCGAACGAAACTTGGTCTGTGCATAAAAAGTCGCTGAGTTTGTGGAAAATCACAAAAAAGATATATCCTTATAACCCCTTCTCCCCCATTTTTATAGATATACTTAAAATTCCACTTTTTCCCAACTTTCATTCTTCTTTTCAAGACCCGAAAAAAAAATTTTAGTGGAAGGAAAATGTAGAAATGAGATTGAAGATAATGGCGGACGTCTACAGTCTGTGGGTGTAGTCACTTAAAAACCCTGCATAATACGCTATTCTTTTCTAAAAGGGGGCAGACAACTCTACATTTCCCACTTGGAAAAGTTGTTGGAATGAGCGGAGAAAAAATGTGCGCATTGGATTTTCTCAGGGAATTATATAAAAATTGTCTGCTCTTCATCCGCCCTGGTGTGGCATGGTAATGACGCTCTTGTTCACAGTTCTCTCCTGTATTTCCGTTTGGCGAGGACCCTTGTTCCACTACTCCACCATATAACTTTCTCAAGAAAAAAAAACTTTTTCTCTCTTCCTATATCTACTTCTTCTTATAACTACCTAAGTATATCTATGGGATGGGAGGGAGGCTTGGAGCCCATACAACATTTTCCATTTCCCTTCTCTTTATTCCACGCTCTCTCCAAATATCTTATTATTATTCCTTGGTGCATTTTTCAACCAGTTCAAACCAAATAAAAGGAAAAATACGAACAACAAGAAAGAGGAAGAAAATAGAATGAGAAATGTATTATTACTACTTTTTTCTTCCTCTTCCCGCTAACTTGCCTTCAAGCATGTGGGCTTTTCTAATATTATTATGTCGTGTGGGACATTCATTCCTTCCTCTGTCGTCTTCCCCACCCCCCTCCACCATCCCCTTTTATAACTTTTTGTGTGCCTGTCATTTCATTTAGTATTATAGTAGTGGGCTGTGGTATGTTCAACTTCTTATGTTGCTCGTTATGTTATGCCTTTAAACCAGTGGCACGCTTTGCATGACAAGTTTTTAAAAAAAGATTGAAAGAGCACAAACTTTTTTTCTCCCTTTTTCTCACTTTTCTCCCTCCCTCCGACCGACTCTTGTCTCTTTTTTCTGCTTCTTTTGACTTTTGGCTCGAATTTCTTTCATAATTTGCATTTACATTAGGAAGGACGAGAAGAGAGAAAAAAGTTGGAAAAGTGGATGGAAATGGGAGAGAGCGAGAGAGAGTAGTATTCTGAGAATAGCGCACATTATTGGAAACTCGCTCTCTCTTGACTCGGCGATATATGCTTTACGCTTCATTACATGGGCTCGGAATGGGACACTAAAAATAAATGTGTTTTCCTTAATTCATTTTTATTCCAAATCCCACTCCCAGATTGCATGATTTAGCGAATTCCTAGTTATGAAAATAATTATTATTTCGGCTTAGAGCGTAATCTAGTTGATTATTTAACGACGGGATAATGAAGACTTTTTGGTTTCACTAATGTATAAATACTGATGACCACACTCCGCATAATAATAAATGGCAACGTCAATCATTCTTTTTGTTCGTCTGATAATAATAATAAAATAATCAAAAATGGAGCTACAATTCTTAGAGCTACACCCTCTGCCACCTCTCATTTAAAATTGAGTCTATTTTTAATTACATTAAGCCTTTTTCCCACTCGCACCAATAAATTGTTAAAATCGAGCCCTAAACTCAATTCAGCTGGAAGTATTTATATATTCTTTATCGCCTTTTCCTGTTATGTTAACATGTCAGGGGCAGCAACTGTATACGTTCCCCAAAAAACTCGGATACGAACAATAAGTAGGTAGGCATTATAATAATACTTACTTACTTAAATAACTCGCAAACATTTCCCTCATGCATGACTCATTGAATCGGAAAAAGGCTCGTCAACCTCATCGTATGTAGTAATGATATGGAATTAAGAGTCAAACCCATTTGGTCCGCATTTCATCCGGATAGAAAGTGAGGAACCTCACTACTGGACTAGCGTTTTGTATGTAATTATATCAACAGGAAAGGGGGACCTTATATAGATAGCATTTCCCCCGATTATATCCCTACTTTAATAAATAGGCTGCCCACACGCCTGTCAGCTCATTCTGTGCTCAACAACCATCATCATATCATCATTGTCGACACATCAAGAGCGAGAGAGAGAGAGAAGGACAGAGGCATACTGTTGTTTTATTGTATTATAAATGAAATGTGTACATAAAGCCGGGCAGGTCCGAGGTGGCTGCAAACATGCATGTGCAAGTGCAATAACATCGCACCGCACGAGAGACCCATGTTCTATGAACTCAATCCACCCAGCATTCTATTACTCTTTAGTCACCCTTTCTCTCACTACTACCAATTTTCTCTCTCTCTCTCTCTCTCTCTTTCCAGAGCCACAGACAGAGCCAGCAAGTAAACAAGCAAACAATAGAGAAAGAGAGGAAAAAAAGTTGGCTTGAGTTGAAAAAGAATGGGTGGCTGGTATGGTGGTAGCTTGTGCAAAGTACGCAAAGCGCAAAAAGAAATGAAAAAAGGGAAAAAGTATGTAGGTACCTATATATCCATCAGATCATCAGACTAGAGCTCTAAATTACACACACACACTGCTGCTATATAGGTAGGTATACTCACTCACTCACTCACTCACTCACTCAGTACGTGTGTGTATAAAAAAGGGAGTTTTTTTCTTCTTCTGCCAGCTCTCTCTCGGAAACGGGAGAAAAAGGGGATATTAAAGTGTTATATAATAAATGAGTTTCGTGCATAACTGTTGTTTGCTCTCATGTCTCGCTGCCGACCTTTTCCTTGTTCAGTCGGCTTTTGCAGAAGGGAGCTGAGCAGAGCTGAGCTGGTGCTCCCACTCCACAAAAACTCGGTTGGGTTGCGTGCGCTTCACAATGTACATAATGGACTGGATGAAAATTCCTTGTCTCTCCTCATTACCCGCTTGTATTATGTGCTGCTGCTGCTGCTGGTTGTGCACCAACTTTATTACACCGAGTAATGGTGGACTTGTTCATTCACACTCAGACACGTAACATTTACGAGAGAATGAGAGAGAGAGAGAGGGAGAGAGAGATGTAATCAAAATCCAAAATTTTCAGCCCTTTTGCTCTTTCCGTCTTTATTATTTGACTGCTTGTGTTTCCCCTCTTGTGTTTGCTCAGGTCTACTTTGGAATGGGTGACTCCCATGCTTTTACTTATCCTTATCCCTATCTACTATTTACGCTACAAATAAATCTGCATTTATATTGTGTACACAAGTTCCCATTGTATACACACACTTTTTACATGTGTGCTTGCTTCCCTTCCCTCCCTCCCTCACTCTCTCTCTCTCTCACACACACACTCTCTCTCGGTATACCTTTTATACGGCCAAATATATTCTTTCCCAAAGAAGAAGAGAGAACAAAAAAAAAGGTTTATTTGCTTCCTTTCACTTCCACTCTCGTATCTCCGCCGTACATGCATTGTTTGAACCTATTATGGCTTCTTTTTCTCTCTCTTTCTCTCTCTCTCTCTCTCTCGGAGCCACAAGGACCACATTCCCGTAGAAAACGCTCGTGACAGGGCCTTCTAGTGAGCGTGGAACGTGTACAACATTTTGAGAGACGAGGTGGACGTCATGCACGACATTCGTAGCAATAACATTTCAGACAATGTGTAGCAACACGCCCATGGCATATGGCATGCCACATGCCGTTACCACTGATGGCTTACACTTTACCATTTTCAAATTCCTTTCTCCACAACCAAACCCCCTCTTACCTATACCTCCCTCCCTCCAAACTCCAACTTCCCTATTATAATAGGGAATAATATGCTATATCTAATATTATATCACTCTGTCTGCCTGCCTGAATTTCCAGTTGCAGCAGGCTGCGGTCTCCTGTCTCCTCCGAGTTGTAAGCGAGCGAGTGTGTGTGTATAAAAGTGCTGGTGTTTGCGTGTGCACTCTTTTAACTACTACTTTGTAATGCATATATTATGTACATGCATTAGGGCTGTAATACGGTCGGGGAAAACATGGTGCGGAGAATCAGGTTCGTGATTAATTAATGAACCTGTGTTCCCCTTTTTATCCTAATGACCACAATTCCCTGACAGTTATCATATCAATTATGAACGAGATTTTAATCGAACTTGTGGTATGCACCCTGCGTGCTTGTAAAAATTAATGGCAAGTTTTGGCCAGCTCCTCGCTTTTTTACTTATCGCCTCTGTAGCCCGTTCGTTGTGCATGTTCAGTCGTTTTTTTTCTTCCCTTCTTTTTTATTTTTAAACTGCACGCACTTTGGGAAAGTAAGTAAGTAGTCGCTTGGTCGTGGATGTGAGCATTAATGTCCGTCCCTCTTCTCGCTTGAAGTTTTAAAGCCGCTTTATTTATTCAATTGGAAAAGTTGGGGAGAGAACTTGTAATTGGATTATATATATATGTTCTTTATTTGATGTATTTCCAGTATTATGAAATGTCCTACGGCCTTAACGTGGAGATGCACAAGCAGGTAAGAACAACAATAAAACTGTTTCAATTATTTAAGGATTTCAATCGGGCTCAATGGCAATTAGCATTTAGCACCTTCGGGATTTAATTTGACGGGCTGCATGTTTCAAACAATGATGCAAATCATGTTAGAGTCAGTCTTACTTGTAATTGGATTATATATACCTATATGTTCTTTATTTGATGTATTTCCAGTATTATGAAATGTCCTACGGCCTTAACGTGGAGATGCACAAGCAGGTAAGAACAGCAATAAAACAGTTTCAATTATTTAAGGATTTCAATCGGGCTCAATGGCAATTAGCATTTAGCACCTTCGGGATTTATTTTGACGGGCTGCATGTTTCAAACAATGATGCAAATCATGTTAGAGTCAGTCTGATTATTGGAAAGAGAGAGGAGATTTGTCTCGGAGGCAGTCGGTGGATTTGTTTGGCGTCTTTCTCTGAAAGACCTTGTTTTAGCCTGAGCCCCGTTGTGCATTATTTGCATAGGATGACAAGAGGAGCAAGACAATAAACCGCAGTGTTGTGTCTTGGGACAGTGGGGACGGACGGAGAAGAAGACGAGTCGTCCCAGCTCTTCTCCACAGAAAATGCCTCGGAGGTATTTCCCTCCCTCTCTCTCTCTCTCGAAAATATGATAACTTTTTGTTGGTGCAGGAAAGTTGGGTGGGTGGTGGTGGATGGTGGCGGCGAGGATAGTGGAACATGGTTGCGAAGCAGTCATCCTATTCCTACTATTCTTGTCGTCGTGTTGTGGTTACAATACAACCGCAGAACCACAGGGACAGCTAGTCCGCATCAAGCCCACACGACATGTCATAAATAATGCTCTTTTCGCCTTCGTCTGACTTTCCTTGTGCCTGGCAAGTCGGGGGCATGGCATGGGAGGTGAAGAGGTTCCAGTTGCAAGCGCTAACTGAAAAATAAGCAAAATATCTTATTGCTGTTTGACTTTTGAGTCATTATTTTTTTCTAAAATATACTTAAGCATTGTTACAGTAGGTATAAATCGCCGGTGGCTGTTATTGAAGTACCCATTAAATTGGCAAATATGTTCACCAACTCCGGTTCTCAGGTTGACATTTTTCTCTCTCTCTCTCTTTATCTGAAGCAGTGCAGTGCCCCTTGTTTGCTAACCACTCAATAAAAAAGTGGGAATCTTGGAGGGAGGCATTGTATATGAATCCACCTTATTTTGGGGAAGCACGAGCAAACACAATCGGAAAAATCCTTGAGGATTTCCTCGCTCTATCTCCCATCCATTATTACCGATATAGTTATTTCGAAAATTGTACGTGGATCCTCTCCGGATTTTCCACGTTCCACATGTGTATCCCCTATCTCTCTCTATCTTCGCCTCCGTATACTCTCCGTGTGTGTGAGAGAGTGAGGCGGGGAGTCAAGTCGGTCTAATCTAATTCCCCGTTTTCCTCTCTGCTTTCTTGATCCAATTCCCGGTGATTTGGTAGGAAGCTCAGTGAAGCGAGCACACACCATCAACCACGATCACGAACTCCAAATTCCTACTTTCTCTCTTTCTTTAATGATCCTATATACTCCCGCCATGGCATATACGAGTTGGCTGGATGGCTGGTTGGGGCAACCAACCATTTCCCCTCCTCGAGACGATGTCGACGTCAGCTAAAGTTAGTGAGAGGGAGCCTCGCGGAAGGAAAGAGGAAAGAAAAAAATCAGCAAGAGTAATAGCTCCTCGTTGTTGGAGGGAGGGAGGCAGACAGACAGAGCCCTTATGAGTATAACTAGCTGCCTGGAATAATATCCAGAATTGGATTGCGTGTCCCCGTGAATTCAATTGTGAAAGGGAATCTAGCAATGATTGCAATTGCCATTATGGCTGTGCGAGAAACATAAAAAGGTGATATACATATGAAACATGTATGCCTTGTTTTTATTAGGGGGAGGCAGTGAATGCATGAGGAGTACTAAAGGAGGAGGAAAAAAAGATGGATAGAGTAGTGAATGGTAATGGAATCTGTAGAGACCCTGGAGGGTTATGTCTCTTGAAGCAAGTGGCACTACTTCCAAAATATATATATCCTATCTCGTATATCTTCTCTCTCTCTCTCCATCTATCCGTCTCCTGGAAAGCACAAACACATGCATTGTATATGTGTGTGTGGCTCGGAGGAACTGTAACTTTTCGGGGAGAGAATAATTGAACTGGGAAAAAGTTTAGTTTTTAGTGAGTCATTCACAGGGAGTGTAGCACAGAATATTGGTGGTATTTATATGGCACGGCTATATCATTTTATTTTGAGGCGAACACCGTAGTTTAATGTAATTTACAAGGGAATGCGCCTCCTCCTCCCGCTCCCGTGTCGTGTCTTTCTCGGTTTACGCTAGTTGGGCGAGATTGAGACTAACCAAGTGAGAAGGTAGAAAATGTGAGGGGAAATGGATGAGGCGGAACTGTCCTTTGGGACTCGGGCTGAAATGAGCTACTCTAACACAATACCTACTACCTACAGCTACGAGCAACCACTTTTTCGCCTCTTTCTATTTTTGTCATATGTCATCATCAATGGGAGTCAACTGGAAAATTAAAAAGTTTTCGCGAGCCGGAGACGAGGGGAGGGATGGGGAAGGGATAAATTTAATCTTGATAATTGACGGAATTAAGTGTGCTTCACAACTTTTGTCTGACGATAATTACAGTTATTTAGAGGATTTTCCACTTTTTGATTAGTGCAAAACAGCGTGGCTCCTATATTGCCTCCTATTGCCTCCTATTGGCTCTGTCGTTGCCGATGATGAAAAGGAGAAAGGCATCATAATATCATCCTTATTGTGGCAGAACTCCATCTTAATCAAATAGCTATTCCCGCAAGATATAAGCTTGCCACCACGATCATGAGACGTTACTCAAACTTTAAAAAAGGATATCGCCAAAATATATATGTAATATGAAGGCATACACGTCGAAAATAATATCCACTTTCACCAGAGAGGAAACTTTCACAAGAGACTTTTTTTTGAAAAAATGGGAGGAAAGATAAGTGAATGGTGTAACGGAAGAGGAGTAGAGTGCGGATTATGATTTGATGCTATGCAAGCAAACGAGACAAGCATATTACAAAGTGGGTTCATAGATTACATTACCGACGGAGAAAAACTATTTTTAGTCTAGGCCACGACGCTCACGTTCGGCTCGGCTAACATGTTGAGCCAACTATAACTACACTCCGCTAGACTAGGCTGGTAGGACTGTATAAGTATATGGCTGTGGTGTAAATAAGGAAAAAGTTGGAAACGAGTTGGGCGTGTGAGGTGTGAGCCGAGAACATGTTTGATGGTTGCTGGAACGAGTGTGTTACATGAGGCTCGCCTTTTTTCTCTCTTTTCTCTTGCAATCTCGAGAAAAAAGTTTGATATCCTTTAATACACGGAATAGGTAGAGCATGGACGTGTATAAAAAACCGAGAGAGAGAGTGGTTTGAAGAGGAGCAGCGGGGTTATTGGCAGGAGTGAATAGAGATCAAGTTTATATTCTCGGAAGCCCCTATAGTTTCGTAGATTTTCTCATTGTTTAGTTGCCAGGCTTATGTCTGCCGTTGTAACCACCAACCAACTTTCTCTCTCCTTCGGTGTTTTTTTTCAATAGAAAGGTACATTAAGGTAGAAAAGGTAGATAACGAAGGAAGGGATCCTCTTGTTCGAGAAAGGAGAAGGCTGACAGAGTTAATAGAAGTTGAGCTTTTCCTGGCATTCATCCTCTTGTTTGGTTAGAATGTTCGTGTTCTTAGTGGATTGGATCGTATTGCTTTGGTTGGAGAAGGGGAAGAGCGAGAGAGAGAGAGAAAAAGGGGAAAAAAGTGAAGAAAGTAAAGCCAGGCTTTTCTTTGTCATGTGGATAGAGACAGATGTGGCTGGTGGCTGGAAGGTCAACAACATTATAAAAATATAGACTATGGCTATATGCCACACACACACACGTAGTAGCTAGTCGCCAAAGTTTTCAAGGAACAAAAAAGGGCAGACGCGTATACTTTTCTTGTTGTCTTTTTCTCTTTCTCTCTCGAAAATCTGCTTGCTCCTGTTTCCCACCCAGAATAAAATGATGATTAGGGGAGGACAAGGACGTGGGGTTTGTCCCCGCTCTCCTTCAAGTGTAAATGTCCCGGCTACTTGCTTGTTCACTAAGCCATGTGAAAGGCTACTATTTACTGATATCACCTCTCTCCTTCTCACGACGACGACGACGACGTCGACATCTTGATGTATCGTATAACCAGCCAAGACATTCATTCCTCCGCTCTCTCTCTCTCCTCTACTCACTCATCCTCAAAAACCGAGCGACACGAAGATTATAAGGGGGAAAAGAGCCTTTTTTGATTTTACTGTGTTGTCATCCTGATGGGATGTCAAGCACTTATAGGATATGGGCAGAGGAGAAAAGAGGCTTTTCTCATGTTTGCCATCACGTCGTGGTTTCCCACTGCTGAGCTGGCAACTGCCAGAAAGAATCGATCCTCCTCACGGAAAGAAAGAGAGCAAGCAAGAAAGAAAGAATGGAGAAAGAAAGAAGAAAAAAACGGTAGACAAAAGGAAGCAAATTCCCTAGGTAGTTGTGACACAGGGAGGAACGACAAAACTAATATAGAGGCAACAGCAGGGAAGAGAGCGAAAGCCAAGAAAGAGAGAGAAAAAAAGAAGAGTTATTTGATGGCGAGAATGGTCACATGGGTATTAAGCAGAAAGGACTCAAGTCGACATGAAAAGAAAACCTGTATATCCGTCGCGTCGCGTAGCCCTGCTCGCGGAAAAGATATACGATCTTCTATAAACTGCTGCCATTTACAGGCTCATACTTCTCCAATTACGGATTTCTTGTGGTGAGCGTGAGGAGGCAGCCAAGGAACACCACCAACTCACTTCTTCTCACACACACACACACACACACACACACACAAGCTATGCATGCAGCTATGCCATCCTATATGCTATACGGCTATATGCTTAAATCGACCTTGGAGGTGTTACTCGAAAAGCCTTTTTTCCCAACTGATTTCCTTCACACATTTTCCAGGGCAGACAAGTAGCTACCTCTTGAGAGACGTGCCCTTTCTTTCCCGCTATAGATAGATCCTATTACGATTTCCACTTATTTCCCTCCCCGTAACACTACACATACATATATAACTAACTAGAATGCGATAGCTGAAGAGAAGAAGAGAAGGAAAAAGTGAAAGGGATTTTCTATATACTACTACTACTGCACCACACCACTGATGCGATGCTACGTCTGGATAGTCACTTCAGCTCTATATTCCCCCCGTTTTTTCTCTTTTCCCTTCCATTTTTAATTTCATTAGTGTCTGGATCACATCTTGCACTCTCTCACTTTCATTTTGATACGCATGAACTATCCTCTCTCTTGAGCACATCTAATGGCATTTCCCCCTCATCTACTTATTCTCACTCACTTGACTCACTCACTCGCTCGCTCACTCACTCACTTCACTCCATTTTTTTCCTTTTTTCTCTTCTCTCACTCTCTCTCTCTCTCGGCTCCGCTCCCTCATCTTCTTAACTCTGCCCAAGCAAAGCGAGCGAGCGAGCCTTTTTTCTCTTCTTCTTCTTCTTATTTTCTCGCACAAAAGGGTTTCCTCCTTTCTCGGTGGGTTTCGTCGTCAAAAATGAATGTGTTTTTAGGTGGTTGGTTATAATGCATTGCGGTGGATAGGCGTGTGTAGCTCATGTGGAAGGGGATCATTTCGAGGAGGCAACAATCCTCGACACGTTGCTAACCATCAGAATGTCGATTATTTTCCCTTTTTCCTTTCCCTCTATCCTATTTTACGTGAGTAACAAGAGCGAGAGTGTGGGAGCGAACGAGCGAACAGGGGATATACATAGCAGGAAGGACCAGTTAGATCGTGGCCACTCTTCTTGGTTTTATCATGTCAAGAAAGGAATTGCTGCTGCTGGATTGTTAAATCATGATCTCAGATGTTATTTGACACTCAAACAGAGAAAAATCTCTTTTGAAGGGAGTGGGAGGGAGTATAACTACATATACACCACCTGTTTTACCCTTAAATAATCAACCTTGGCAGGTTGGGTTGGAGGATGGAGTGAACAAATGGAGTGATGTTGATGTTGGGATTCAAACATTTCCAACTAAAACCAGCTTCTTATTGTCTATTTGGAAACCACGCAAACAGGGTTCGACGCTCATCTACAATACTAACGTTACCTATTTCGTTCCAGGCAGTAAATACAATAGTGAAATTGGCGTTTCAACTTACCTAATTTTCCACTGAACCCCGTATTATTCTTCCAGTTGAAAATTATTGTATTGGATTATTATTGATGCCTTTCCACTCATTTTCTACTTTCATTCTTTAAATAAAAATAACAGTGGAGCGTGCTTAA